>CM039134.1:3176342-3345035 GCA_022036555.1 Microstegium vimineum | reverse complement strand
ACCCTAAACCGTAAACCCTAAACCCTAAACGGAGTTTAAACACAAAAGATATGAGCTTTTGAATTTGGATGGCAGATCTGTAAATAAAGAGAACTGAAAAAGGAAAAAGGCTTTGGAGTGCGGGTTCGATTTTGCAAAAGCTCAGGGGCTAGAACAGAAGAAAACATGACTGATATTGAATGAAATAGAACTAGGATGGATTGCAGATTATTTCTAAGAAAACAAAGGGGCTAAAGTGCAAGGATGACAGGAGCTGTCGGTTGAGTGCGTCACCGTTGATGTGGAGCTGACATCGCGATGACGTCACACTGATGTGGGGTGCTACGTGTCACTGTGTGACAGGCACAGTCCACAGCGGGCGCGTGGACCCGTGTGCGTGGTACGGTGGACCGAGTCCACTGCTGGTTCATACCGGTTCGGGGTGGGGATCTAATCCCGATCGTTGGTCGAGGATCGAATGGCGAGAGAAGGCTGGGGGTGGGAGGTCATCGGGGTGGCGCTAGAGTGCGGCAGCGCCATGGCTGCCGGTGGCATGAGCTCGCCGGAGAACGCCGATAAAGCGTTCTCGACCTCCTCAGACTCAACCAAGCACACGGGGAGGTTCAACGTGTTCTCGCGCGTGCGGTGGGGATATCGGTTGAGGTGATGGCTGGCCGAAGCGGGGCATTCCGCGGCGGTGCCGTTGCCGGCTTCACTGGTTCGATGCGGTCGCGAGCTAGGGGCTACGGGGGTTGCGGTAGGGGTATAGGAGGAAGCGGAGCTCACCGCGAGTTCGATGGAGGGGTTCGCATCGTCGATGGGGGCCTATGGAGCCGGGTCGCCGGGCCAAGGCGGTCGGTGTCTCTGGTGATGGTGGGAAAGGCCGTTGCCAGCACGAATTGGCGCCTCAGAGTTGTGCCGAAGGCTCACCGCGGCTCTGCGAACTTGTCGGAGGTGAAGATGGGGTCGGAGACGGTCGGAGCCTGTGGAGTAGCGAGCTCGAGCCGAGCTTGACAATGGTGGAGATGGCAGCGGAATTCAGTGTTGTTGGGGAGGACGAGGTGCGAGGAGGGTCGGTAGAGGATCAGCTCGCTTGCGCTGTGCCAGGGGCATTCTTTTATAGGGTCGGGGAGGGAGCAAGAGGCCGGGCGAGGAGGAGATCTGATGTGGCGTTGATGGAAGGCGGTTAAGGCCATTAGGGCCATTAGGGGCCTTCAACCCGGCGGTTGATGAGAGGGTGTTAAGGAGGGAGTAACGAAGTGGGTTTATTGGAGCAATTAAGGGGTGGGGCTCTCGGTTGGAGCTCGTGTGCTCCATGGATGGGAAACAGAGAGGGAGGGGATGTTGGCGAGAGCTAGGAGACGACCTACACGGTGGGGCCGCGGTGGCAATGGGAGAAAGGGAGGAAGGAGATGGGAGCGGCCAGTTGGGTTCGGCGCCGACAGGGCGGGCCCGCTGGTGAGAGAGAGAGGGAGAGCTACGGGTGAGGGAGCGCCTGCGTGGGCTGATTTACTGGGCCACGAGCTGGGCCAAGGTGGGGTGCGGTGAGAGAGAGGGAGGGTGGGGTGGCTCCTCGGTTGGGCCAAAAAGGAGGGAGGGTAAAGAGACAGACTTCCCCTTTTTCTTTTCCTTTTTATTTTGGTTTTCTTTTGCAACTCATTCGAAACCAAATTTAGATCCTTTTGAAATCAAACACTTTGAAATATTTTACAAATAATTTTTCTGAGTTTTGAAAATAAACTTTGAACTTGTTTTTAAGAAAATCTTTTAAAACTCTATTTATTTTATAAATAGATAAAAATCGATTTGGACCAAAACCGAGTTTTTGAAATTGTTTTTCACTCAATAAAATTAAATGCAAAGGCATGAATGCAACACCCCATACATATTCCATTGAAAACAATTTAAAATTCACATTTTACACATTTTTATTTACTAAAAGCCTAATTAAATCTTATAAATTTTAGGAAAATCATAAATTCTTTTAATTTATTTAGTGGTTTCTATTCACAACCCAACATAGGAATTTTGGGGTGTGACAAAACTACCCCCTTAACAGGAATCTCGTCCCGAGATTCGCTGAAGCTACACTCATTACAAAGAGCCAAAACACACATATGCATAATAACAAAACATTTCACTATGCTAGAGCACACTAACATGATAGGGTCCTTATGAACACACTATCACTCACCTAGCAACGTTAATAACGTAAAAGCGCTCGGGGATAGACTTCCTATAAAAGGGCTTTGGTTAAGAGGGCTTTCGGTACAAATGTTTTGGTTTTGCAAACATCAAGGAGGAGAAGGGCAAGTAATTTTTACTCAAAATATGTTTATAAAAATGACCATTTCTAACTAGGTTGAGCGTCCTACAGTCAACATTGCTTCCTGACCACGACTGCTCAGCGGAGGCATTTATTCGCAGTCCCGAACGTCATGCTCTCGGGGCCTGAAAACGCGTCATAGAAACACCTTTTTGGATGCCAAATAGTTTACCAAAAATACGGGAAGATCAACGGTTGAGCTCACGAACTTCTCTAGTTTTTTAGGATTTTTGGTTTACATCGTTCGGATCCATGGGGAAAGTGGCCGAAAAACGTGTGTTATAGCTCACGAAATCGGGTTTTCGGGCTCCGAAATCGACGCGTCCAAAAAACTCTCCGTATAGCCTCAAAAAATCTAGAAGATCAGTGGGATGTCGAGGGATGTCTTCCCGACTGCGACTGCTTAGCGGAGGAATTTATTTGCAACACCAAACGTCGTGTTTTCGGGGCCCAAAAACACGTCACAGAAACAAATTTTCGAGTATGAAATAATTTCCCAAAAATACGGGAAGATTCACGGTGGTGCTTAGAAACTTCTCTAGTTATTTTAGGATATTTGGTTGACATCGTCCGGGCGATGGGAAAAGTGGCCAAAAACGTGAAACGTGGCCAAAAGCGCGGTAGCTCACGAAATCGGGGTTTTCGGGCTCCGGAATAGATGCGACCAAAAAATTCAACTTATAGCCTCAAAAAATCTAGAAGATAACTGGGATGTCTTCTCGACTACGACTACTTAGCGGAGGAATTTATTCGCAACCCCGAATGTTGAGTTTTCGGGGCTCAAAAACGTGTTACGGAAACAGCTTTTCGGGTGCGAAATAGTTTACCAAAAATACGGGAAGATTCACGGTGCTGCTCAGAAACTTCTCTAGTTATTTTAGGATTTTTGGTTGACATCGACCGGACGATGGCAAAAGTGGCCGAAAAATGTGAAAAGTGGCCGAAAATGTGGGCTATAGCTCACGAAATCGGGGTTTTCGGTATCCAAAATCGACACGACCAAAAAATGCTCCGTATAGCCTAAAAAAATCTAGAAGATCAATGGCATGTCAAGGGATGTCTTCTCGATTACGACTACTTAGCGAAGGATTTTATTTGCACCCTCAAACGTTGAAAAAATCTTTGGATAGCCTCAAAGAATCTAGAAGATTAGTGGGATGTCGAGGGATGTCCTCCGGACTGCGACTGCTTAGCGGAGAAATTTATTTGCAGTCCCGAACGTCATGTTCTCGAGACCCGAAAACCTGTCTCGGAAACACCTTTTCGGATGCCAAATAGTTTCCTAAAAATATGGGAAGATCAACGGTTGAGCTCACGAACTTCCCTAGTTTTTTTAGGATTTTTGGTTTACATCGTTGGGTCGATGGGCAAAGTGGCTGAAAAACGCGGGCATATAGCTCACGAAATCGGGGTTTTTGGGCTCCAGAATCGACGCGATAAAAAACTTCTCCGTATAGCCTTAAAAATCTAGAAGAATAGTGGGATGTCGAGGGATGTCTTCTCGACTGCGAGTGCTTAGCAGAGGAATTTATTTGTAGCCTCTAACGTCGAGTTTTCGGGGCTCGAAAACGTGTTATGGAAACAGCTTTTCGGGTGCGAAATAGTTTACCAAAAATACGGGAAGATTCACGGTGGTGCTCAGAAACTTCTCTAGTTTTTTTAGGATTTTCAGTTGACATCGTTCGGGCGGTGGGAAAAGTGGCCGAAAACGTGTGGTATTGCTCACGAAATCGGGGTTTTTGAGCTACAGAATCGACGCTATCAAAAAAATCTCCGGATATCCTCAAAGAATCTAGAAGATTAGTGGGATGTCGAGGAATGTCCTCCGGACCGCGACTGCTCAGCGGAGGAATTTATTTACAGTCTCGAACGTCATGTTCTCGAGGCCCGAAAACCTGTCTCGGAAACACCTTTTCGGATGCCAAATAGTTTCCCAAAAATATGGGAAGATCAACGGTTGAGCTCACGAACTTCTCTAGTTTTTTTAGGATTTTTGGTTTACATCGTTGGGTCTATGGGCAAAGTGGCTGAAAAACGTGTGCTATATAGCTCACGAAATCGGGGTTCTCGGGCTCCGAAATCGATGTGACCAAAAAACTCTCCGTATAGCCTCAAAAAATTAGAAGATCAATGGGATGTCGAGGGATGTCTTCCTGACTGCGACTGCTTAGCCGAGGAATTTATTCGTAGCACCGAACATCGAGTTTTCGGGGGCCCAAAACGAGTCATGGAAACATATTTTCGAGTACGAAATAATTTCCCAAAAATACGGGAAGATTCACGGTGGTGCTCAGAAACTTGTGTAGTTTTTTAGGATTTTGGTTAACATCGTCCGGGCGATGGGAAAAGTGGCCGAAAACGCGAATTGTGCCCGAAAGCGTGGGCTATAGCTCACGAAATCGGGGTTTTTGGGCTCCGGAATCAACGCGACCAAAAAATTCTACGTATAGCCTCAAAAAATCTAGAAGATCAGTGGAATGTCTTCTCGACTGCGACTCCTTAGCGGAGGAATTTATTCGCAGCCCCAAACGTCGGGTTTTCGGGGCCTGAAAACGCATCACGGAAATAGCTTTTCTGGTGAAAAATAGTTTACCAAAAATACGGAAGATTCACGGTTGTGCTCAGAAACTTCTCTTGTTTTTTAAGGATTTTCTCTTGACATCGTTCGGACGATGGCAAAAGTGGCCGAAAAACGTGAAAAGTGGCCGAAAATGTGGGCTATAGCTCTCGAAATTGGGGTTTTCGGGCTCCGGAATCGACGAACTTCTCTTGTTTTTTAAGGATTTTCTGTTGACATCGTTCGGAACGATGGCAAAAGTGGCCGAAAAATGTGAAAAGTGGCCGAAAATGTGGGCTATAGCTCTCGAAATTGGGGTTTTCGGGCTCCGGAATCGACGCGACCAAAAAATACTTCATACAACCTCAAAAAATCTAGAAGATCAATGGGATGTCGAGGGATGCCTTCTTGCGTGCGACTGCTTACCAGCGGAATTTATTCGCAACACCGAACGTCGAGTTTTCGGGGCCCAAAAACACGTCATGGAAACATATTTTTGGGTGCGAAATAGTTTCTAGAAAATACAGGAAGAATCACGGTGGTGCTCAGAAACTTTTCTAGTTTTTTTTGGATTTTTGGAAGACATCATCTGGGCGATGGGAAAAGTGGCCGAAAAACATGAAATGTGGCCAAAAACGCGAGCTATAGCTCACGAAATCGGGGTTCAGAATCGATGCGACAAAAAAATTCTCCGTATAGCCTCAAAATTCTCCAGACGTCATGTTCTCGTGGCCCGAAAACGTGTCACGGAAACACCTTTTCGGATGCCAAATAGTTTCCCAAAAATATGGGAAGATCAACGGTTGAGCTCACGAACTTCCCTAGTTTTTTTTAGGATTTTTGGTTTACATCGTTCGGTCCATAGGCAAAGTGGCCGAAAAACGTGTGCTATAGCTCACGAAATCAGGGTTTTCGGGCTCCGAAATCGACGCGACCAAAAAACTCTCCGTATAGCCTCAAAACATCTAGAAGATCAGTGGGATGTCGAGGGATGTCTTCCCGACTGCAACTGCTTAGCAGAGGAATGTATTCGTAGCACCGAACGTTGTGTTTTCGGGCCCAAAAACACGTCACGGAAATAGATTTTTGAGTACGAAATAATTAACCAAAAATATGGGAAGATTCACGGTGGTAGTCAGAAACTTCTCTAATTTTTTTAGGATTTTGGTTGTCATTTTTCCGGGCGATGGGAAAAGTGGCCGAAAAACACGAAATGTGGCCAAAAGCGCGGGCTATAGCTCACGAAATCGGGGTTTTCGGGCTCCAGAATCGACGCGACCAAAACATTCTCCATACAACCTCAAAAAATCTAGAAGATCAGTGGGATGTCTTCTCGACTGCGACTAATTAGCGGAGGAATTTACTCATAGCCCCGAACGTCGAGTTTTCGGGGCCTGAAAACACGTCACGGAAATAGCTTTTCAGGTGCAAAATTGTTTACCAAAAATACGGGAACATTCATGGTGGTGCTCAGAAACTTCTCTAGTTTTTTAGAATTTTCGATTGACATCGTCCGAACGATGGCAAAAGTGGCCGAAAACACGAAAACTGGCCGAAAATGTGGGCTATAGCTCACGAAATCGGGGTTTTTGGGCTTCGGAATCGACGCGACCAAAAAATTCTCCGTACAGCCTCAAAAAATCTAGAAGATCAATGGGATGTCGAGGGATGTCTTCTCGTTTGCGACTGCTTAGCGGAGGAATTTATTCGCACCCTCGAACGATCGATTTTTCGAGGCTCCGAATCGCGTCACGGAAACAACTTTTCGGGTGCGAAATACTTTACCAAAAATACAGGAAGATTCATGGTGGTTCTTAGAAACATCTCTAGTTTTTTTAAAGATTTTCGGTTAACATTACTCGGACGATGGGAAAAGTGGCCAAAAACGTGAAAAGTGCCCGAAAATGTGGGCTATAGCTCACGAAATCGACGTGACCAAAAAATTCGCCATATAGCCTCAAAGAATCTAGAAGATCAGTGGGATGTCGAGGGATGTCTTCCCGACCGTGACTGCTCAGCGGAGGAATTTATTCGCAGTCCTGAACGTTATGTTCTCGGGGCCCGAAAACGCGTCACAGAAACACCTTTTCGGATGCCAAATAGTTTCCCAAAAATACGGGAAGATCAACGGTTGAGGTCATGAACTTCTCTAGTTTTTTAAGGATTTTTGGTTTACATCGTCCGGTCGATAGGCAAAGTGGCCGAAAACATGTGTTATAGCTCACGAAATTGGAGTTTTTGGGCTCCGAAATCGAGGCGACCAAAAAACTCTGTGAATAGTCTAAAAAATCTAGAAGATCAGTGGGAGGTCGAGGGATGTCTTCCCGACTGCGACTGTTTAGCGAAGGAATTTATTCGCAGCACTGAACGTCGAGTTTTCGGGGCCCGAAAACGCGTCACGGAAACAAATTTTTGAGTGTGAAATTGTTTCCCATAAATACCGGAAGAATCACGGTGGTGCTCAAAAACTTCTCTAGTTGTTTTCTGGCTGATGAGAAAAGTGGCCGAAAAACACGTGCTATAGCTCACGAAATCGAGGTTTTCTGGCTCTCGAATTGACCCCACCAAAAATTCTTAGTATAGCCTCAAAAAATCTATAAGATCAGTCGGATGTCGAGGGATGTCTTTCCGACCACGACTGCTCAGCGGAGGAATTTATTCACAGCCCCGAAAATTGAGTTTTCGTGGCCCAGAAACAATTCACGGAAACAACTTTTCGGTTGTGAAATAGTTTCCCAAAAATACAGAAAGATTCCAAATACGGAAAGATTCACGGTTGTGCTCAGCAACTTCTCTAGTTTTTTTAGGATTCTTGGTTGACACCGTCCGGGCGATGGGAAAAGTGGCCAAAACGCGAAAAGTGGTCGAAAAACGCGTGCTATAGCTCATGAAATCGAGGTTTTCGGGGTCTGGAATCGATTCAACCAAAAAATTCTCAGTATAGCCTCAAAAAATCTATAAGATCAGTCGGATGTCGAGCGATGTCTTCTGGACCACGACTGCTTAGCAGAGGAATTTATTCGCAGCCCCGAACATCGAGTTTTCGGGGCCAAAAAATGTGTCACGGAAGCAGCTTTTCGCGAGCGAAATAGTTTCCAAAATACGGGAAGAACAACGGTTGTGCTCAGGAACTTCTCTAGTTTTTTAGGATTTTTTGTTTACATTGTCCGATCGATGGGCAAAGTGGTGGAAAACGTGTGCTATAGCTAACGAAATCGGGGTTTTCGAGCTCCGGAATTGACGTGACCAAACAATTCTCCGTATAGCTTCAAAAAATCTAGAAGATCAGTGGGATGTCGAGGGATGTCTTACCGACTGTGACCGCTTAGCAGAGGAATTTATTCGCATCACCGAACGTCGAGTTTTCGGAGCCCGAAAACGCGTCACCGAAACAACTTTTCGGGTGCGAAAAGTTTCCCAAAAATACGTGAAGATTCACAGTAAGGCAATAGTTGTGCCGACGTTGAGGATGGCGTCGACGGGGTTCCGGAAGCTCGACCTTCGAGGTAGAACGATGACGACGGTGGGTTGCTGCAAGGGTCCGACGAGGCTGCTGCAGGCTGTACGTGGCTGCGGCTACTGGACAGGAGGTGTCGTAGCTCCGGCAAATGGCGCAGCACGTCCACGCCTGCCTGCGACAATGAAGAACGCGACATGAAGGACGGTCTCAAACGAGGACACTGACACAAGGAGGAAGGTGGTAGTTCAGTCACTAGGAAGCTCACCGGGGTGCACAGGGTTGCGGCGCCGATGACAGTGAGCGAGCAGTTGTGCTGGTGAAGGAGTCCATCGGTGCTGTGGGTGACATCGCAGACAGCGTTGGGGCTCGTCATACCGGAGCAGTCGACACGACATAGGTTTTTCTGGCTCGGACACGACAGAACGTCGTCTTGATGTCGCGGTGGGACGTGTCTGCTGCGTCGGTGCGGTGAGAATGACGTCGTGGTTGTGGTGGGGTCGCGACATGGCATCGTCGTCGTCGGATGGCGCGGCGGAGGGGTTCCCAGCGTGGTTCCTCCGTGCGGCTGGGCAACATCACGGCACGGGCTCGGTGTCGAGGCAGCGGCCGCAGGGAGCTCGGCGCGGGTCTCCGGCACCGCTGGATGTGTCGAGGTGTGGCCGGTTAGCATAGCAGCGCGCCGACATGTCTAGGCACGGTCGGCGCAAGGTGTTGAGGCAGCAGGGGCGCGGCGCGGTCGACTCAGCGGCGTGTACGGCGTAGCGTGGCGACATGCCGGGTGGCGCGACTGCGACATAGGACAGCCATGGCGGAGCTCGGCAGTGGCGAGCTAGGCACGGCATGGAAGGCGTCGTGTCATGGCCCGTCGGCGTGCAGTGGACGGTTGTGGGAGCAGAGGGTGGCAGCAGTTGGAGGAAGAAGGGAAGAGGGTGACGACGACGTCGGCTCTTCTAGGGGCACCGTCCTAGGGTTCCGAGGGGGTGGCATCCTTGGCACCCGTGCCTGCTTCGGGACACGCGGCGCATCGAGGGCGGAGAGGCGTGCAGGCGCGGGTGCAGCATGGAGGCGAGGTCGCGAGCGCACGGGTGGAAATGCGAGCGTGGCGCATGTGTGCGTTCGGGCGAAGCAACGAGTGGCTCTTATCTTCTTTCAATACAAGCAAGGCCTAAGAGCATCTCCAAGAGACTCTTCATATCCTTCCTATATGCTAGGAATAGAGATTTTGGTGAAAAAGTACCCTCCAACAACTTAGCTAAATGGTCTTCTAAATATAACCATCCTCTATTCCGGATTTTTTGCTAGCTAAATATAGAAGATGAGAATAGCTCTCTAGAGTATGCATGTGATTTAGAAAATCTGTTGGAAAATGAAAAGATATACGAAACGATTTTTATGCAAATGACTCTCCAAATGATGATTTAGAGAGAGATTTAGAAAGACTCTTGAAGATACTCTAAAAGCCTTTAGTCTCAAAAAAGCAGCGAGTGGGCGCGGGCGCGGTGACGGAGGGCGGAGGCCGAGAGGCGTTGGCGCGGGGTCACGGGTGCGGCGCGTGCGCTGCGCTGCAGGGTCCGCGCGGGCGCGGGTGTGGCTGATTACGCGTGGCGCGCGATGCGCGTGCGATCGTCCCTTCTGGCGACAGGGGGTTGGGACGCGCTCTAGGGTTTGGGGTGCACGGGGCGCAAAGCTGGGCCTTGAGCTGGCTGGGCCAAGCGTGCGCGGGCCAAGGCAGAAGGGGGAGGGGAAAGTGGTGGCCGGCTGGGCCTATGGAGGATGGTGCTGGGCTAGTTAGAGGTTGATCCAAGGGAAAAGAAAATAGATGAGAGTTTCTCCCAACTATTGCAAGATGATTAGAGGGAAAGAAAGGAGATTAGAAGGGATTTTGATATATATATATATATATATATAAATACATATATATGATTCAAGGAAGATCTGGGAGAAGCTCCAAAAGATCTTGAGAGAGTTTCAAAAGAGAAGAACTTGATATGGATTCAAAAGGGATCCAAGGTGGGATGTTGACCGAAGATATTTGATAGAGATTCAAAGGTATCTGATAGGAATTTACCATGGATTTTGCACTCCAAAACTCCAACAAAAACTCAACACAAGAACAAAGGTAGACACTTACAATCAAATCTATATGCATGCAATGTTTTTATCGGTGAAACTCTCCTAGGGTTAATTAGCTCGGCTTCGCTTAGCAACTACATGCTTCACACATTGTATGAAAAGTTTTTGAAAGTTCGGATTTTTGGTTGTTGGAAAAACTCAGGTTGTTACAGATGGCCTCCGAACCGCAGACTAGGTAGAACGGAGAAAAACCAATGGGTCTACTTCGCGTCGTCCTGAGGCTCCAGAGGATAGCAGAGAGCTCCTAGAGCCATCTTCGGCCGTATTTTTGTAGCTGATCGAAAATTCTCAATTTTATTCCTTGCAAGATCAAGCCGTTGGCACGCTCCACCTGCCCATTGGTTTTCAGATGCACGCTCGAGGCCCAACTCATACATATGCGATGTTCGTCGCACCATTCCAGGAACTCATTCGCGGTGAAGTTCGTTCCATTATTATCAGTGATGATAGTGTTGGGAACCCCGAATCGATGGATGATGTTGGGAAGAAGTTGACGGTTTCTTCTGCTCTAACGTTGGTGATGGGGCGTACCTCGTCTCCATTTGGTGAACTTGTCTATAGCTACAAGCATGTGGGTGTAGCCCCCGGGTGCCTTCTCAAACGACACTACCATGTCCAACCCTACCATGGGGATGGTTGGGTCACAGTATGGTTAGATGTAACACACTCAAACTGAAATGGTGATCATATTGACAATGTACTCATCATAAAACTGAACATAATGGACACTTATCAACCATGTGTTCGCAAGAAACTATCAGGACGAGGAAGGAGGATGCCGCGGTGGGGATTGGGACGCTAGCATCTCGGTGGCGCATGCAATGGACGGAGAGGAGCGGGCCAGTGCCTGCCATGAAGGGAGCGAGTGACCTACGCAATGGAGACGAGCAGGTCATCCGGAAAAAAAGATAAATACATCGTTTATTTTTTTTTGAAGTGGGTAGTGAAGAGAAGCAGGCCGGGCAACTCCACGGGCCAGGGAGAGGCGTGTCCTGAGCAATATCGATAACATAATATAATATTGGGTTCCAGCTGCTAGCAAATGTGCGCTTGCAGCAGTAGCCCACGTACCACAGCTAGCCTTGCTCCGCACACTCCCGCCCTGCACTCCAGGCTTTTGCCGTGCAAATCAACCATTGCAATTGCATGCGTGCGTGCGTGCTCTGACTATCTCTCGCCGCGGCCCCGGGCAACGGCTGGCTCCCATCACACAGTGTACACCGCACAGGCACATCATGCATGTCTAGTATAAGCGCACTAGCTCGCTAGCTGCTCCTCCCCTTCCATCATATCCGTCTTCAATTCCTCCTACTCCTCCGATAGTAGAACAACCATAATAGGCACCTGCCGAGGCACATAGAGAGATCATATATACGCGCATTGCAGGTACGGTGCGCGCAGCCTCGCTCGCTCGCCAACGTAGTACCGCCCGCGCGGCCCGCCATGAGAAAACCCACCACCATCCTTCTCATGGCGCTCGCCCTCGCCCTCGCCCTCGCCCTCATCCCCGTTCAGCAGCAAACGGCGGTGGTGGTGGCGACGCCGCTTCATCCCCTCAGGAGAAGTCGCTTCCTTGCCAGCGTCGACAACTTCCTAAGCCCGCCGCCGTCGTTCTACGACGACTGCAGCAAAAAGGGGGAATCCTTCTGCAAGGAGCAGGCGCCAAGGAGCCCCAACGCCAAGTGCTGCCAGCGCACATGCGTCGACACCGACTACAGCTTCCTGCACTGCGGCAAATGCGGCACGCCATGCGAGTACGCACAGACCTGCTGCAAGCGCAACTGCGTCAACACCTTCACCGACAAGAACAACTGCGGTGGCTGTGGCGTCAAGTGCAGAAAGAAGTGCACCAACGGCTACTGCGACTACGCGGCGTGAGATCAACAGGACGACACACGACATCGACACGCAGCAGCAGCAGTTGTTTCTGCATCATCCAACGACAGAAATAAAAATGGCAGTACGTTTAAATTCCCATTATTGTTGTTCAAAACAAGAAAAAAAAACATTTCGATTATATTGTTGAGCTCCTGCTATATTAATTATTATTATTATTATTATAGTATATATATATATATATATATATATATATATATATGCTGGCCGCGCGCATGTATATCGCATATTATTACAGTATACAGAAGAAGAAAAAAAAGGTTTGGGACAAAATTATATATATCGAACAAACTTATGAGATCTAGTACATACTCCTTGTGTGCTCGATCGATCGGGTCGTCCTTATTGTTGTTGTTACAGGTGGTCATAATTATTGACGGTATATGAATAAAATTGATTATATGTGTTGTGATGTGTTTTGTATATGCATGTTTCATTTAATTTTTTGGGTCCGTGCTGTGTGTACCTAATTGTTAACCATGCATGCATGATCTTACAGAGCTAGATCGATAGACTATTAGCTGTGTAGTTTTTTCTTTGATTAATTCTTTGCCATCTTCTCTGAAAAAATAAAATATACTACTCATAGTACACAAACACCTTGTAAAAGAAATTAATGGCTAAAATCTAGTTTATTTGTATTATATTCCCAGTCTGAATTGAAATATGATAGAGATGGAGCGAGTATTATTTATTTATTTATTCTTGAGGAAAAAAGATTGATCGTCATTTCCTTTCTTCTTTTTGAAGAATATATATGGATTAGCAATTTCGATGCATGCCATCATCGTTAGCTTAAGAGATTTGCGCGACTATACATATATCAAAAAAAATAAATGGATGGACGGACTGTGTTTTGATAGACCAGCAGCTAGCTGTGGCTTGCAATAACCGTACGTCGCTGGAGTGCGGTGAATGCATGCATATAGGATGCTTAGAAAGTCGAAAGCAGCTTTAGCGTATAGATGCCTAAAAGGTCAACTTATTAGTCAATTCGTTTGCATTGGTACGTGACGTGTCCGGCCATATATTGCAGTCAACGGATTGAAGGCGCCATAGAATTGAATAAAGAGGCCGGAGAGATTCCTGCAGCTGTCTCTATTGTAGGGACTGTTTGGTATAACTCACAATAGCTTCATGAAGCGTGAAGCTGTTATGAGCTATTTTTTTTACCAAACACTTCTTTTCAAAACAGCTTCACACATAAAACTGTTTTTCTCCCTCTCTCACAAAGAGATGAAGTGGGATGCAGCTCAAAAAAGTAGCTATTATCTCAGCTCCCCCTTTCTCTCTCATATGCATGTATAAAGTTGTTGGTGAAGCTATTTTGTCAAACACTTTTTCCAAAATAACTCAGCTTGACCTAGAGAGTTGTTCATAAAGCTATTTTCTAAAAAAACAGCTTCACTAGTGAAGCTGAGTTGTACCAAACAGGCCCGTAGTGTTGGATCATATTATTATGGGCTTGTTTGAGACTGCTCCACAAACTCCGCTCTGCAAACTCTACGGTGGAACAGCTCCACAAAAAACAGGAGTTTGTGGAGTACCTCTTTAGGTGCTCTCACAACTCTACCTTTTTTCCTGGAGTTGTGCGCGTGGAGCTAAAACCATTTGATTGAAAAACTTGGAGCGGAGCTGAAAAACTTGGAGCGGAGCAATCCTAAACAGACCCTATATATATCGGAATACCTTGTTTGCGGTAAAGGTCTGATAAATCAAAAGTTGAAGTTATGGCAGATTTAATTTAGTGGAGGTTTCGTGACCTAGTACGTTTTCCACGCACTCATATTTTAAAAATAATATATGTGGAATAATTTTATACTCACGAAACTCTTTCTGCTCCTATCAAACTCAGCATCTCTCTTATGAATATAGTATATGACAGTATATTTAATGTCTATAAAATCTTTATTGAGACTAACCTTATATACCTCTCTCCGTTTTGAAGCGTTCTAAATTGTAAAACGTTATGGATTTTTTTGGAAAGATATTTTTTTGCTACGTATCTAAAAATATATTATATCTAAATAGATAGTAAAAATCAGGAAAAAAACATGCCATTTGGAATGTTTGGAATTGATTTTCTTTGACCAAGCCACAGCCACGAGCACTTTATGTTGTTAGCAATAATTACTCTACTCAGGGTTTGGTTGGTTATCCTAGGAGTAAATATAATAATGCATGCATTTTCTATTGGAGCAAGCTAAGTTAGCTAGCTAGCTTGACAAGCAACGATACATCATGCGTGCATCGATCGGTCGGCCACACATGCAAGGCTTCAATCTTTCTGCCTTTTAATTGTGGAGTACATATACCGCTAGATACGTGCTTCTGATTATATATACTCTCTCTCTCTCTCTCTCGGGCCGGGCATATGGCAATGGCGTGCATGTGCAGCGCGCGCGAACATGCCTTTGCTGCCCTCATGCATGTCGCCGCCGCCGCCGACGACGACTGACCATGTATATATGGCCTGCAATCAATATTCAATGCAAATAAGTACAGTAGTAGTGTTACATGCATACTGCTCCTAGTAGGAGGAAAAAACAAGCAAATAAAGATGAGAAAAGCAAATATTATATTGGTATAGGTGCGTAGTTATTTTATATTATTATTCCATTTCTTGTTTATTAGTTGTTATTCGTAGTAGTATACCATAACCAATTTGTAGTGACTGCAAAAGAGTCACTATAAGTCATTATAGCGACCGATCATGGGTCGCTGTAATGTTGTAACAATCACGGTAAGTGGCGCCGCTATAAACCTATAGAGACCAACACACGTTTGTACTGACCGAGAGTTAGACGCTAATATGCTATATCGACCAATGATTTGTTACACGTTTTAGCAACCAATAGTTCGATGGTATATAACTTTTTAGCAACCAATAATTCATTACTATGAACATACGTGATTATATAATTAATTCACATTAATCATATAACTTTAAGCTTGTCTAACATCCACACAAGTTCACATTACACATCAATCACATGGTTGTATAAACATATCTCGTATAATTCATTGAAGTCAACATTTATACAATTATAGTTTTGATAAATCTAGAAGAATCACCTACCACATAACCCATGAACCCCTAAAAAGTTCACTACAGATCGAGAAGGCTAAGCATGTACACCATAGTAACTGTTTGTATTTCTTATTGATATTACTTTAAACTAGTAATGTTACTAAATATATCCTGGATAGTTTCTTACAAGATTAGATTAGTTTCCAGTTTTCCACAAATGCATGGATCTATCGATTGTAGCATTTTACCTGAAGTGTTCAAGGTGTCATTATTTATACTCTCCCAAAGGAAAGCTCTTAGATTGATTACGATTAGCATATGAGTATCAACCAAACAACATACTTATAAGTAAACCACATGCTAATAATGGGGTACGTATAATAATTGTATAGGTAGTGGATACACACACTTATGTTCTTCCTCAACGATAAAGAGAGAATAAAAGAATAAACCTAAGTAGAGCAGGTATGATCTATTATAGTAATACAAAGATTAGTTAATAATTATATAAGTTATACAATTAGAATTAGTTGTGAGAATAATGTAGATCAGAAGGCTGCCGAGTACTAGTCTGTCAGTAACCTCATGTGACAATTTAGACTCCTAATAATACTAAGCTATTAAGGTTAACCATGGCTAGATAACATTGCCGAATGTATCAGCATTTTACCATGGTTAGGTAATAGTTGTTCAAGATATATGCCTCCTAGACATCTAGTCAATGCATGGCCACCATCCTAGGCCTTGGAGTGGCGATGGAGAGGCATAAGTGAGGAAATCCAAGTGATGTAGAAGCCAGTGGCGACGCAAGTGAGGAAGCTACTAGTTGATTCATCCATTCATGTCAGCACATCAACTAGTCTCTCCATCTCATGCTTTCCATAAGGCACCACCAAATGGTAACTCTAAATTTTGTAGGAAAAAAATGGCTACAACAACAACCAGCTAGATTAGCTTGGAACTAGTTGTCTTCTAGTAGGATCAGTGCCTTGGAGACCCTAGCTACCATAGAACATGAGTAAAAGAATCCTCAGGTACGTCTTGTAGTAGGATTAGTGCCAAGAACATTGAGTTGGAAGAATCAAAGTTTCTATAACTTGCAGATATAACACATATATTGGTGACTTAGAAGACCACAAACCAATTGTTATAGTATATATATGTTGAGATTAATTTCCTCCAAAAACAAATTATGATCTTCATATGCCATATGCTGCTTGAACTAATAAGGAATAAAATTAAAATATGTTTTATTGGACAGGTAGTCTACCATTTGTTAGAATAGTATTTCATACAAAGGTGTCTAGCTAACCAAAATGATTCATCTCATCATACAAAGTATCGAATAATGAAATGAACCAACTATGATAGTACGAAACGCTAAGTAAATCATATCAGGATTTGTCATCCTAAATAATAATAGTAATACATCTTTTGGTATCAGTGCATGCAAAGCCACCACACTGCCACACCACATCCAAAAGATGATATGATATCTGCCCTGTGGCTGCACCACACGCTATCAGTGCAAAGCCATCATGCTACCACACCACATCCAGAAGCCACCTGCCCTGCTACTACACATCTGTTAATTGTTGTTGTTCAACATTTGCATATCTGTTCCAAACAAGTTTTTATACACTACCTAGTAGTGGTAAGTTTTAAGTAATTTATAACACACAAGTAGTCAATAGAATGTTTTCTCCAATCCCAACTATATTAATTACATCATGCAAATAAATATGCAATAGTTAAAAGTATAAGATCAATTTTCCATGAGGGAAAGACATCATCACACTTATCAATTATTTATGGCATGAAACGCCACGAGGAAAAAATCAACCACTACTAGTTGATGATGTTTATGGTTTGCTCAGACAATTTCCCCTCTCTACCATTGTTTTACATACATGACACAATTAGATTCAACAGAAAATGATGAAGATCTCTCACTACCACAAAACAGAATACCCTTGAGGGTCCAAAACCTTCAAGGAAAAGTACAAAACCACAAAGGAAATCACTCATGACGGCCAACACTCAAGGAAATACCACCAAGGATAGAGAGTCAGGAAAATATACCTATTACCTTAATGGCTGATCACCACTAAATTAATTCCATGAGGGTTGAGCCGCCAAGGAAACAAACAAGTGGTCAGATTTTTCATATTGTTAAAGAAATGTAAAGACACACAAGGATATATGTATCCTTGAGTGTGCTAATGACACTCAAGGAAACATATCACCCCGCAAGGATGCATTTTTTTCTTGAGTGCCAATAAATTTTATTGAGGGGCCAATGACCCTCAAGGAAATGTATACGAAAAAAGAAAAATATTTGCATGCTTGTTGTTGGTGGGAATCAAACCCATCGAACTCAGCACCTAAGTTTATGTATCAAACTCACTTACCACTACACCATGAACTCTTTTGTGACTAAGTGAATGTTTCTTTCCTTTTGTTTTTATTTTAGAAGGTCTTGTAATGAATGTTACAGAGCCTAAACGATTTCAAATGAAAAAAGTTTGAACTAGAAAGTTTTATATCTCGTTGAGTACTACAACTTTGGATTAGGTTGTAACTCCATCTGAGGTCATTTAATTTGAAAGATTCAAAAAATGAAGTTCAAAACTCTAAAAACTTATAACACAGTTTGTGGACATCAAGCATTTTCAAATGAAAAAGTCATCAACTATTAAGTTGTATATCTCTTCGCGCTCTATTGATATAAACTTTGCCTTCCCATATACCATATTAGTATGTTGCATGTCAGTTTTTAAATTAACTAGGTATCTCAAGCTAAGTGTTAGTAAGCATTCTCTAATGTAAGTCTACACAAAATTATACCTTTTTTGAATTAATTAATATACTAAGAAAAATGGTTTTCATCTCAAAACAATGTCAATAGAGATTTTTATTCTATAAAATATAATTTATAACTAATAAGAATGCAATGAGTTCTATATTTGGTGGTTAAGAAAAATATGACTATAAACTAAAAAAAATTCCTTCATGGCTACAATAATTTTCTTGAGGGTTTGCACCCAAGGAAACTTGGCCTTCCTTAGCGGTTTCTAGTTACACCCAAGGAAAATTAAAAAGCCTTGACAATTTCAAATAACACTCAAGAAAATTTGAATTATCTTGGTGGTTTTGACTAGCATGCAAGGAAATATGAAAATAACTTGACGTTTTGTGTTAGCACTCAAGAATATGCATTTCCTTGAGGGTTTCGTATGACCCCAAGTTAATGATATATCCTTGGGGTTCAATTTCACACCTCAAGGAAATTGCTGGCCCCAAAAAATATTCAGTTTTGTGGCGGTGTCTAACAGCTGCCACAACTTATCTCATATCAAAATCATTTTTTCCCATGTGCATGCATACACATACACATATCTCTTAAATATTTAAATGTCAGCCTGACTTTAGAGTTTAGCTAGGTTCACCAAACTCCATCTACGACCTTGTGCTCTCCCTCATATACATAATAGGACTGCCATAGGTAGTGAAAGCAGAAGATTTAGATGGAAGGGAATAGAACGAGAGTACCTTGGAGATGGCACCCGCGATGGCGGGATGGGGATAAAGACAGCGGGTGTGGGGACGGGGATGGAGGTCGTGGCAGCAGGGATGGGGACGACGGCCATCAGGGCAGAGACGGAGGCCGCGGCGGTGGGGATGGGGACGACGACCATGATGGCAAGAACAGGAACCATGGACACGACAACATGAACGGGAATGGCGGCCAGGGTGGGTGGGAACAAGGATGGCGACTGTAGCAGCGGGAATGGTGACCCCGACGAGCTCACAACAGTGGTGTCACTACTGCAGGATTCATTTACCACAGCGTTGGAATTTGACGCCCCGCAGCGCACATCTTAGCCGCCCGCTGCGGTAAACCGGTGGCCAGCTTGGGCAGCTGGCCACTGCGTTGCCCGCTGCGGTTATTCCATTTACCGCAGCGGGCCACATAACGCGCCCGCTGCGGTAAATCAATTTACCGCAGCGGGCGGATTATGTTGTCCGCTGCAATAGATGTTCGTTTACCGCAGCGGACATATTAAGTTGCCCGCTGCGGTTACCCCCATTCTATATATAACAGCAGCCCTCCCTTCTTCTTCCCCCCGACTTCTCCTCTTCCAAACATGGGGGAGGTTTTGCCTGATTTTTTCACCAAATCATCAAATTGAGTTTTACAGCTTTGATTTGGGGGAGTAGGACATGATAAGAGGTACATGATTGCTCTCCCACCCTTCTTTCTCTCTCGTTTTCTCACTTTTTAGTGCAATTTCTCATGTGGATCTAGATCTAGATCCATGGATCCACCATGCATGGATCTAGATCTAGTTTGTGTTTTTTTAGTCTAGATTCTTCATAGATCCATGTACTAGATATATAAAACTTGTGTTTTTTAATCTAGATTTACCATGTGATATATAGATGCGCTAAATTTTTGTCTTGATCTCTCATCTTGTTGGGGGCGGAGTTTTTGCCCAAAATTTTCACTAAATCATCAAATTGAGTTTTAGAGGTTTGATTTGGGGAGGAGACGACAATAAGAGGTACATGATTGCTCTTCCACACACCTCTTTCTCTCTTTTATTCTCACTTTTTAGTGCGATATGTCTCATCATGTGTGTCCAATTATCTAGATTCATGAAGTAGATCTATTTTTTTATATAACACTTTGTTGTTTTGTCGTGTGTTAAGCTACGATGGACAGGTCTGAATGGATGTACCACATCGATAGAGTGCTTGATCTTCGGTACCTTAGCAAATTGAGGAAGTTTATGGCAGCTGCGAAAACTCATTGTGCTAGTCTGAAGCGGACGACAACCATATGTCCATGTTCTAAATGCCAGAACCTCACAGGCTACCTAGATGCTACGGTGCAATCGCATCTGATTGTCAACAATTTTATGTAGGGTTACACGGTTTGGACTTCTCATGGTGAAAGTCTCGATGCGAGTTGCGGTGTATTTGGAGTGAGCTATTCGACGACGGCGGTGAACAACCAAGATCTTGTTTGACCACCACCACCTTCGGTGCTAGTGCCAGCCGCCACCAACGACGACAACAATTCTCGTGACTACATCACATTGGATGAACTATTCGAGAACATTCTAGATGGCACTGATGATGAAGGTGACACTAGTGAAGATGCTACTTTGAGGGAACCCAAAGATGTCCAGCTCTTTGAGGATCTAGTCAACCACATCAACGAGGATGATGTTATGTTTGGCAGCCCAAAGTGGTTGGAGAATTTTAGAGAGATGAAGCAGGCGGCAATTGATCCTATGTACCAGGATGGTGGAAAATGTCTGGAGGGGTGCACAACGCTCTGTTTCAACCTTCATATGCTGATGATGAAGGCTCGACATGGTTGGTTAGACATTGGCTTCAATGAGCTGTTAAGTTACCTTGCTACGACGTACCCTACGGGAGGTAACAAGGTGCAAGTTAATACATATTGAGCGAAGAAGCTGATCCATCTAGTGATGATGAAAGTTAGAAAGTTTGATGCCTGCCCTAACCACTGCATCATGTATTGGGGCGAGAAGTATCAGAACATGACTAGTTGTCCACACTATGGATTTAGTTGGTACAAGAGGAATGTCAATTGCCGCATGGATGCAGATGACATTTTTCCGAACAACAACAAGAAGAAGACCAGTGTTGCGGCCAAGCAGATCTCGGCTTAGCAAGATGAGGAAGAAGAGGGTTACACGCGAAGGAAAAGCCTCGCGCTATCTGTGTGGTACCTACCTGTGGTCGATCATCTACGTGCACTGTTCAGGAATCCATAGGATGCGAAGCTCATGTCATGACATGCATCTCCTGATTGGGTCAAGGATGATGGCAAGCTATGACACCCCTCTGATGGACAACAGTGGAAGGACTTCGACAAGGACTACCCTAAGTTTCGTGACAAGCCCAGACATGTTCGTTTCGCGCTGAGTACTGATGGATGAACCCGTTCGGTGAGCTAAGCAGCTCGCACAGTACTTGGTCGGTCGTTCTCAGCATCTACAACCTACCTCCCTGGGTGTGTCTGAAGCGTAGGTACCTTATGTCGACGATGCTTATCTCTGGAGCGAGGCAACCCGACAATGATATAGAGGTGCTCCTAGAGCCGGCCATGGAGGAAATGCAGATGCTATTCGATGTTGGTGTCGAGATGGTGGATGCATTCAAAAAGGAGAAGTTCACCCTAAAAGTCATCATCTTTGTCACCATCACTGATTACCCCGGTCTCTTCTCACTATCGGGGCAGATCATAGGGAAGACTGGATGTTTAGTTTGCATTGACGAGACTTGCTACACTTACCTTTTGAGTTCCACCAAGATGGTCTACACTCAGCATAGAAGGTTCCATAAGGCCAAACACAGGTATAGAAGAAGTGATATGAATGAATACTTTGACAATAAGGATGAGCCACAACGTCTTCCAATGCCGCAGACAAAGTGGGGGCCAAAGGTGTATGAGATGGTGAAGGATATGGATGAGATCGAGTTCAGCAAGAAGAAGAAACCACCAGAGGAAGGGGCAAAACCGATTAGGAAGCGAAAGCGCGACAAGTAGGCATCTCCTGATGATGACGTCCCAGTCGTCCCTTTCAAGAAGAAGTCGATCTTCTTCAAGTACCTGTCGTACTAGAAAACACTACGTACATACACCCCATGCAATCGATTGCATGCACATCGATAAGAATGTGTTTGAGAGCACGATCGGTGTTCTAGTAGACATCCCGGGCAAGACAAAGGATGGAATCAAGTCACGGACCGATCCTGTCAACCAGGGCATTAGGCCGGAACTCCACCCTGGAAAGCCTCAGAACAGTAAAGTCGATATCCCATTGGCTGCATACAACCTCACGCATGCCGAGAAGGTGACCTTTTGCAAATTGATGAGGGGTATCAAGAGCCTGGTCTCCATGAAAGACCTCACAATGACCGGCTACAACTCACATGACTGTCACGTCATGCTCATGGTGTTCCTTCCAATATTGATCAGAGCTATCAGTCTAGAATATGTGAAGATGGTGATAACACGTATGACATACTTCTTTAACTGCATCACGCAGAAGGTCATCGATAAGGCAGAGTTGCCTGCCTTAAAGGAGTTCATCGTGGAGACCCTCTGTTAGCTCAAGATGTGCTTTCCACCGGCTTACTTTGACATTATGCCACACCTGATGATGCACATGGTTGACCAGATCGAGCAATTGGGCCTAGTGTACCTACACTAGATGTGGACGTACGAGCGCTTCATGTCCACCTTGAACAGGTACGTCCATAACTGTGCTTACCCTGAAGGTTCTAAAATCGAGGCATACACAACCGAGGAGTCAATCAACTGGTGTATGAGGTAAATTAAAGACGTGAGGGCGATTGGGTTGCCTGTTCACCCGCACGAGGGCAAAACCACTGGGATAGGGTGCGTGGGCCGGAAAGTGCGCACTGATATACCTAACAAAGAGGTAGAACAAACTCATTATAGCATCCTCCATCAGTTGGTGAGCATGGAAAAATACGTTGAACAACACCTGGAAGAGATTCGCACGGCTCATTACAGAAAGCGCACGGAGGAATGGGTCCAGAAAGAGCACAAAACCAGTTTTGTAGAATGGATCAAGGAGCAAGAAATATCGCTTGATGATAATGACAGTGACACTATTAAGAAGCTTGCGCAAGGCCCGTCCACCCAAGTCACCAGGTGGCAAGGGTATGATGTGAAATGGTACAAGTTTCACACGAAAGACAAGGACAACAAGAGTGCGGCATAGAACTATGGTGTTCGATACGAGGGTGTCGACGAGTTGACACAAAAGAGGACACAATTCTATGGGCAGATCGAAGAAATATGGGAGCTTGACTATGGACTCAACTTATGCATAACCGCCTTCAAGTGCCATTGGGTCAACCCGAAATCAGTTTTAGTGGACAATTATGGGTTAACCACCGTGAACCTCACAAGCACGGGCCACAAAGACGACCAATGGGTACTAGCAACCAATGTAGCGCAAGTGGCGTACTATATATATCCACTGGATACAAAGAAGCATGTGGTCGTGTCCGAAAAGCAACGGATCGTGGGAGCTGATGGGGTGCAAAGCCCCGAGCAGTACAACAACTATGCGGAGCTCCAGATTTTTACAGATCATCAAAATAAGATCAAGGTAGTCGAGGTCAGTTGCAAGCATAGCAAGATGAAGCCCTGGGCACGAAGTGGTAATGAGAAGAGGGTCGTGAAAGCTCCTGCACCAAAATGAGATGTATGCCACACTTTTTTGTAATAATGTAGACCAATACAAGTTTGTGTTATGTGACCCTTGTTATAAATATAGATCTTGATGAGTTTTACAAACTTTGTATTCATAGCTTTTCTATTTGAATCCATTTACAATTTGAAAACCTGAAGTCAAAAAATGATTACCACAGCTGCCAGAATACAATGCCCGCTATGGTAAATGATTTACCGTAGCAGGCAACCTAAACGCCCGTTGCGGTAAATGATTTACCGCAGCGGGCAGCGTAAAGTGTCCGCTTCTACAAACATTTACCGCAGCGGGCGGTTATGTTGCCCGCTGCGGTAAATGCATATTAATATACAGCCATTGTGCCGGTTCAAAAATTCTAAGTCCTCGGTTTCATTTGCTTTCTTCCCCGAAGGGCTGTCCAGTTTTCCAATCGCCACCGCCGTGCACCATTGCTGCCCCACGCCACCGCACCCTACTCCACCGCACGAGGAGAGCACCCTACTCGTCGTCCGCACCCTCCTTGTCGTCCACCGCATGAGGAGAGCACCTTACGCGTGCGGCCGGAAATCCTAGCTCCGGGCCATCGCCGCTGTCGCGGGCTCCTCTGCCCCTCCTCGTCGTCCGCCGTCGCGGGCTCCTCTGCCCCTCCTGTGTGTTGTGTTGTGCTGATGTGTGGGCTGTTCGGCTCCTCGGTGTTCTGTTGTGTTGTGATGCTGTGTTGTTGTGCTGGTGTTCTAGTGCCATCTATGTTGTGGTGCTCTGCTGCTGTGCTAGCTGTGTTGTGGTGCTGATGTGCTGTGGTGCTGCTGTGTTGTGCTAGCTGTGCTATGGTGCTGGTCTGCTGGTGGTGTTGTCTTGTTCTTGGTGCTCTACTGGTGGCGTTGTCTTGGTGCTCTGCTGGTGGTGCTCTATTGTGGTGTGGTGTGGTGTGGTGTGGTGTGGTGCTGTCTTGGTCTTGGTGCTGTCCTGGTGCTTCTTGGTGCTAGTTATCTGTTGTTGGTTCTAGGAGGCCGAATTGGTATCGATTAGGAAATATTTGACTCATGCTCTTCCCACGTAGACAATCTACATGTTGTGAGTTACCCATTGCCTTTCTTAATTTACAATTGAGATATGAAATCGTGCAATATGCTAGTTTCTATAACTTGGGTGTGATTGCACTTTTGGGCGGATTACTTTATTGCTCGATGATAGAAACCAGTGTATTGAGACAACGACGTGACAGTCAGGTATAACATGTATAACTTGTGATCTTGTATATATAAATAGCTTCTATAACATGTTGTTATTATTCTATAACTTGTTGTTATTCTTCTATAACTTGTTCTTCTTCTATAACTTGTTGTTTTTCTTCTATAACTTGTTATCTTGAATACTACCTTGAGTACTACTCTTTAACTTAGTCGAGGATGGTATCTTGAATACTTTACTTGAATACTACTCTTTACCTTGAATACTTTACTTGAATACTACTCTTTACTTGAATACTACTCTTTACATTTTGGTAAGATGGATGTCACGTTAGTCGATGATCCGTGATCACCACGTAGCGTTGGAAGGCTTCTTGCAGCAACTCGCTATTTTGAAAGCATTTTTTCTTAAACAAATTTATGATTTAAAGATGTCTTGCTCATGTAACTCCAATAATGCTAAACTAGCAATTCGTCTTAGATTATAAATGGAGAACTCGAGCGAGTGGAAAACACCTACCCCAAGTCCCTCTTCAACCTCACTAGAGAGCCAAGTCTCTATTACCCTTCGAGGCCGCTAAAGGAAGCCTTCATGAGCAACGATCCTGAAATGGTGGCGACGAGGGCACACATGTTCCACCAGGTTGGCGTGCCCCGCGCTGGGCAGGAGCATGGTCCTCGAGATTCCCAAGAGGTCGAGGGTCTCGGCGTAGATGATGTTGAGGCTGCTCCCCCCATCCATGAGTACCTTTGTGAGGCGGGTGTTGAGGATGATCGGATCGACGACGAGCGGGTAGACCCCTGCGTTTGGGATGTGCTCGGGGTGGTCGTCCTGGTTGAAGGTGATCGGCGTGTGTGACCAGTCGAGGTACCGAGGAGCCTAGGCTCGAACGGAGAAGACCTCTCGACGCTCCCTCTTGCGCTGGCGCGTGGTGAGTCGAGTCGAGGGTCCCCCGTAGATCATGTAGCAGTCATGAATTTCAGGGAAGCCCCCTTTCTTGGCATCGCCCTTGACGTGGAGGTCGCAGGGTGGGTCTTCCCTGCCGTTGTATCTCTTGAAGCTGGGAGGGATGAAGTGCTTTCGAAGCATACGACAGTCCTCGAGACGGTGGTTGGCCAGTCCCATATGATAGGGACAGGGCTCCTTCAGCATCTTGTCGAAGACGCCCCCGTCGGGAGGGGGCCTTCGAGGCTTCTTCTTGTCTGCTGCAGCGACAAGATCGTCGGGCTCGACGTCGGGTTCGACGTCGGGCTCGACGTTGCGTCGGCCCGGTTGGTTCTTCTTTTTCTTCTTCCTGCCGCCGTTGCCGTTGTTGTTCCTCCTGGGCCCATTATTTTTCTTGGGCTCATTGTCTGAGCCCCTGGGCTCGTCCGCCTTGCCCTTCCCCTTGTCTAGAGGTATCTGGAAGAACACGCCAACGGCTTCTTCGCCAGCTGCGTAGTTGGCGATGATGTCCATGAGCTCATTGGCGGTCTTGGGGGTGTTTCGCCCCAGCTCCCGCACCAACTCCTTGCAGGTCATTCCGGCGATGAACGCCGTGATGACCTAGTGGTCGGAGATGTGGGTTAATGCGGTACGCTGCCTCGAGAACCGACGGGTGAAGGCACGGAGGGTCTCCCCTGGCTTCTGCTTGCAGCTGTGGAGATCCCAGGGGTTGCCTGGTCGCTCGTAGGTGCCTTTGAAGTTGCCCTCGAAGATCCTGACCAGATCGGGCTAGTCTTGGATCAAGTCCGGGGGCAGCTCCTCGAGCCATCTGCGAGCGGTGTCGGAGAGGAATAGTGGGAGTTGCCGAATGATGACGTGATCATTGTCGGCTCCTCCTAGCTGACATGCCAGCCTGAAGTCGGTAAGCCAGAGCTCTGGCTTGGTTTCACCGTTGTACTTGACCAGGCTGGTGGGTGGACGGAAACGGACGGGCAGGGGGGTCCGCCGGATGGTTCTGCCGAAGACTCGGGGCCCCGGTGGCTCCGAAGACCGACATCGGTCTTCGTCGCTGTCGTAGCGCCCACCTCGGTGAGCGCTGTAGCCTCGAGCCTTGGCGTCGCCGTACCGGCGTCGATTGTTCACCCGCAGGGGTCGATCATCGACGAGGCGTTCCCAAACCGGTCGTCGCTCGACTTGGCCTTGTGGTGCTTTGTCCTGGTGGACGGATACCTCTCAATTCTGTCGAGGGGGTACTTCCTGACGCTCGGAGGCAGCCCCTCGACGCCTCGAGGCCGAGCTCTCCGCCTGCTGCACGGCCGCAGTTTGGAGGAGCCCCCGGATCTCGTTCCTGATACGCTGTGCTTGGGGTATCGATGGCGCCGGCATGTCGCGGAGCAGCATTGTGGCCGCTATGACATTCTGACTGTTCGCCCCCTCCTCGACGATTTGCCAGTGAACTTCCCGGGCCCGCTCACGAGCTCCTCCACCCTATGGGCGCCCTCGATCTCGCTCGAGGGTGTGCTCGAGTTGCTGAAGTCACAGGCGCTCCTCCTCGAGCTTAGTGAGCTGCTCTCGGACTTGCGTGATCTGGACGTCTGGGGGTGGATCGGCTTGGTTAGGACTCGGGGGATTGGCATCTCGTGCTGGTGTAGAGTTGACCCCTCGTCCTTCTTCTGTGGCCGCGGTGTCATCGACGTCGTCCTGAGGGTCGGCCTGCTCGTCGAGGTGGAAGCATTCCCGTGTGGAATCGTAACCCTCATCGGGAGAGTCCGAGTCGGGGTCGGCGTGGTAGAAGTGGGGGAAAGATCCCCTACGCTCCTCGGCCAGGCATCGTCGCAACGTGCCCCATGTCCGGGCTTGTCTTGGCTCCGGGTGCTCGCCTGGTGAAGAGGTGGTGACGGGGTTGACCGTCGCACGCGGCGGGGTCCCTGGAGACCCGCAACGCGTCTGTATCTGCAATTCTGCAAGGGCAGAACAAAGTCTTGCACTGTTGTGGAGCCCGTATGGAAATGGGTTACACGGTGGCGGTAGAGTCGAGTGTGTCGGAGAGGCCACGGGGACCCCCGGGGACGACGATATGGCAGAACCAAAGTCCCGCTCAGAGGGGCGCCCGCCCTCAACCCGCAAGCATGGGTCAAACAAGCCCCCGCGGGGAGGGACTGTGTCGCCAGCTGGGGCCGGGGAAATGGCATCCGGCGTCTCGGGATCCGCACGGTGACGAGTGCGTCGGAGTCGCTCGCGCCTCCTCCTAATCGCAGGCCAGAGGCGTAAGCGGAAGGGCTGTCGCCGGATCCTGCTTAGCCCCGGCGTACCGGTGCTACTGCCGTCCAGGCCACAAGCAAAGGGAAAGACTATGTAGTGGCCCTGGCCCATGGATATGAACCCTAGACTGCCGAACCATACGACGGTGGTGAATGGAAGTGGTGGGATCGTAGAATCCATTTGAGAGAGTAGTTCGGAGTTGATCGACACGCAATTCCCCCTACCTGGCGCGCCAACTGTCGGTGTTATGACCCGGGGGTCAAGACCACCAACTAGTAAATTTGTATATTGCGTGCTCCCTCTCCCAGATGTGATGCAAGAAGGACACAAGATTTATCCTGGTTCGGGCAAAGAAGGCCCTACGTCCAGCGGGGGAGGATGACTTGTATTATCTCGCACCCAAAGTGCTCATACAGGGAGGGTACAAGCTGAGTTACACGGCGTTGCTCAAAGTGAGCTGATGCCTAAGGCTAGCGGGGCTACCCTAGGCGGTCGGTTTGTTGCTCGAGGGGTTGATCGAGCAACGAGGTGTATGGAGTGTGAGTGTGGAGTCGTCTGAAAGTCGGAGTCCGGAGATTCGGCCCCGGAAAAGGAGATCTCTCTTCAGAATCGGGAAAAGATCCCCTTCTTCTACCTCGGCGTCCCCTTTTATAGACCAAGGGGAGGCCCGAGGGTACATGGTCCTAAACTAGTGTATTATGGGCAGCGCGTCCGCAACATAGTGTTGGTGAAGGGACGTCGTGCACTGTGCCGGCATGGCCTTCCCGTCCTTCTGGCGCTCCGGGTCGTGGTGGCAGTAGAAGTTGTCGCGGCACATCGCGGCACAGCTTCCGCAGGAGGGCGCGAATCCCACAGCTGAAACGAGACGGGGCGGAGGGGACGGGCCCCATACCGGAGTTGTTGGAGGGAGGGGTCGAGCCCCTCGGTCGAGGGGGGGGGGGTCGAGCCCTGCGTGGCTCTATCGTATCCCTGAAGTCGTCGTCGAGGGCTGTACTGTTCACGTCTCCAGGGGCACTTCTGGGGTCCGTACTTGCGACGTGGCGACAGTGGCAGCACAGTTGACGGAGGTCCGGGTCATGGCGGTGAGCTGATGGATTTGACCGCGGACACGGGCGCCCATGGCGTTAGGCGGGTTTACTTTAACCCATACCGGGAGCAGTTGGGCTGATCGAGCTTCCCGTTGAGGGGTCATTCGTTTGACCTCTTTCCGTCACTCGACATCGAGGTAGGGTCGGAGCAGAGGCGGAGTCAGAGAGATCGAGGTAGGGGTCGAGGGGTCATTCGTTCGACCCTCGGTCCGTCATTCGGTGCGGAGGCGGAGGGGTCGTTCGTTCGACCCCTCGTCCGTCATTCGGCGTCGAGGTGGAGGCGGATGGGTCATTCGTTCGACCCCTCGTTCGTATCTTTCCGTCGAGGTGGAGGCCGAGGGGTCGTTTGTTCGACCCTCGGTCCGTCATTCGACGTCGAGGGGGAGGCCGGCCCACGACTGGTCGGTATTGCCGGTGTAGGAGGCCTTTGTGTGATGGGTCCTTCTTTGCTGACTTGAGCGATTGGTTGATCCCTGTCTTAAAAATGGTTGCTATGTTTAGCGTTAATTTATCGAAGGGTTTAGGGTACCCCTTACCTTCATACCCGACAGGGTGGAAACAGCTAGTGGGTGGGTGTGGGCTATATAAGGTTGTATGGCCGGCCCTTTGGGGTACTTCTTGCACATTCTATTGATTCACACACTTGTGCTTGCTTGTGAGAAGCTCCACCACTCATCTCATTGACATAGTTGATCATTTCATGAGAGATTGAGTGAATCCAAGTGCATTGCTCTTTGATTTCATACTAGTGGCACTTGGTGATTGTTGTCATCGTGGAGCCTTGTTATTCTTGGAGGTTGCCGCCTCCTAGATGGCTTGTTGCGACGAGGATCGTTGAGCGGAGGAAGGTGATTGTCTCTGGCTCTGATCGGTGGATTGTGAGGGGTTCTTGAACCTACCCCGCGGGAGTTCACGAAAGGTATCTCTAGTGGATTCCGTGTAGCTTGGGGATCCCCATCTTGTGTTCGTTGTGCGGCACCCTTGAACGGGTTTGGCTTGAGTTGCCAATTAGCGTGTGTCCAAGTGGGTGTATCGCTACAACGAGGACTAGCTTGTTGGCAAACAAGTGAACCTCAGTAAAAAATATTGTGTCTCATTGTCTCTCTACCAAGGATTCATCTTGTGATTGATTGGTTATCTATTGGCTTATCTCTTCACATTGGTATAACCATTCTATCTCTAGCTTTGCATTACTTTCTTTACATTCTTGCAAAGTAGAGCCACTAGTTTAGCTTTTGTAGTTTAGTCTAGTAGCACTAGTGATCTAGCTCTTTTGTGTGACTTAGAACATATCTTGCTAGTAACTAGAATTGGTAGGTGGCTTGCCTAACCTTAGAGCTAAAGCAAACTTGCTTATCGCCGTGTTTTATTCTAACAAGTTTGTTAAGTGTTGTTGTAGAAAATTTAATTAGGCTATTCACCCCCCTCTAGCCATACCTAGACCTTTCAACCGACCAGATCAAAATCCGACGTGACTTCCCGGTACATAAAGTAAATGCAAAGTTCATATATTCACCCCCCTCTAGCCATACCTAGACCTTTCAACCGACCACATCAAAATCCGACGTCACTTCCCGGTACATAAAGTAAATGCAAAGTTCATTTGTGCTTTGTTTACATATGTGTTTGTTCTAAAGCTTCTATAACGATCGTGTAGTGCGCCAAACAACCTGTTCGATCCAAGGCATGTGGCTTGTACACATGCGAGCACCTGAGGCAGTGCAGGGAGTACACTCAAAGCTGAAAGAGGCTCAAGGAAGGAGTATATCCATATTGGGTGAACACCTACAAGCCATCCTTCAAGAAAGTTAAGACGGAAATCTATAAGTTTGTCATGGAGAAATGCGTGCTCGAAGGAGAACAATTCTACGACGAAAAATCTCCCTTGGCTACCGAACCTAGGTACGAGCGGCTTAGGAAATGGCTAACTTTGCTGCGCCCAAGTGATTACAAATGGCCCGTGGACTTTGTTTAGAGGATTTTGTAAATGTAACTCAAAAGGACTTTGTTGGTTTGATGTGATGTGTATATGGATGTTGAAAACTATGTATTATGTCTTGTGCAATGCTTGGATGCTTTATATTTAAATGTTTGTTGCATATATATGAAATTTAGAATCTGAAAATGATTTGAATTCAAATTATGAGAATTATTTGAATTATGTTTTTTATTTTTTATTTGGAAAACTATTTACCGAAGCGGGCAACTTAACTGTCCTGTTGCGGTTAACCACACTTAACCGCATCGGACGCTGTAAGACGGTCGCTGCAGTATATCCATTTACCGCAGCGGGCAACACAATTTGTTCACTGCGGTTAATGATAGTTAACCGTAGCGGGCTACTTATGTTGCCCGTTGCAGTAAATAAATATACTGCAGTGGCCACTTTTGGCTGCTGCGGTTAATACTTTTTTACCGTGGCGTGGCAACGCAAGTGGACGCTGCTGCCCGCTACGGTAAAGATTTGTGCAGTAGGGTGTGGAGAGCTCTGGACATGTGGAGTACATGGGTGCTGAGTGCTGGCTGAGTCCATGACTATGTGGTGGCCGATGGGGTTGGGTGCCTGGTGGAGGATAGTTAGTTAGGAATTTAGGTGGTGCAACTAACTAGTGGGCCGCTCAAGTTTCAATGTACGCAAGTGGGCATGTCAAAATGAAAAATGGGATATACCAACCGATCAACTGAGGAAACAGCTAAATATATGTATTGATTGATGTTTTAGACCGATATAAGTTAGAATAGCGACCGATGATCATTTAGAAATTTATACCGATAGTCGTTAAAATTATGTTTTAGTAACCCTAGCTATTGTTGACACAAAAAGCATCGGATCTGCGAACACCTCGGGCTTATACCCGAACTCGATATTCAAAGGTGTGCCAGTTGATTTGACCAGTTAATCAAGAAGGACGATAACTAGAACAACGATGAACGAGACGACAGCGATACGCCCGGACGTCAAGGCTCAGGTTGCTCAAAAAGCGGAACTCGCGAGGTAGACGGAGATCTTGTAGATACAGCCCGTCGAGATCATAAGAACTCGTAGATAAGTTATAACTAATACGAAAAAGTAGATGCTGAAAAGTAAGACGAAAATAATAGATTTGTTTGATTGTATTGAATCTCTTTTGATACATCGCCCCTGGGTACATAGTTATACTCCGGTAACAGGAGTTGCAAACAGACACGACTCATACCTAAACAGAACTCCTATTTTTAAGGAAATAAAATGACTTGTATAAGAGTCGGACTCAAACAACGACAATAACACTGGTATAAAATCACCAGTTTCCTTATTCGTTTCCTTTACGATGAAGCTTTCCATCGGCAGACTCTTTCCAATCCGCAACCTTCCTCTTATTGCTATCGGTAGCTTTCTGCTGACGTCAGCCACATCCTTTGTCCATTAGCAATACCTTCCTATCGGCAATATTCTTCTACTTTGATCGACAACATCTTCTTATCGGCAAATATCTTTCCTTTTCTCCCTTGACGTTTCTTCTATCACATCCACCATCGGCAAATTCTTCTGCTTCCATCGGTAATAAAACCGATAGCCCCTTGATGCCGATGAGGAACCCCTTTACCGATCAATACACTTGGTTTAATATTGACCTGTACAAAAAACAGCGTCAACACATTCCCCCCCAATTTCGGAGTATAAAATATCTTATGCGCCGAAATTTGCTCTTTTCCCTCCAAAATGCGCCATCATCTTGATTACCGCGCCTGAAAACTGCAAGTTACCAACAACTCCCGTAACTATAGCACGAACTCTTCAATCACCGCGCAAATTTACCGCGATATCCTTCCTTATCTCTGCTTAGTAAAAAGAAAACTCGAAAATACCCTTTAATCTAAGCTTATAAAGATCGCTGCTGCCCGCCTTCTTTTTTACCCTGAGCTCACATTTCCACCTTCATCTCAACATCACCCAAAGAGCACTTTTCCAGTGGCGGTTCCTCTTCTTCAGCAGGAAGCACGATCTCTGGAAGAACTCTGCTTTAATGGCGATCAACTTCAACGCTCCCACGGTAATCTCTCCTCTTTCCCTATCGGATATACTGAAGTTTCATCCTTTCGCATTGCTCCTCAATTCCGTCCCCCTCTTTCTTTTTGTTCTCTAAATCTAGGAAATGCGCAACAAAATAGTGATCCCTACCGATCAAGAACACCTTTGCTGTTTAGGCCCAATGGAGAACACCGATCCGACCAATCTGATCAACGCAGAGACCAATCGTATCCCTTTCAGATCTGAGCACTTTGATTTAGGGTTGTGGACCGATACCTTCCGTTCTTGGCCCAAACCTACTAAGGGGTGGAAGAATTGGTACCTCAAGATAGCAAGGTCATAGAGTCTACAGGTCAGAGCGCAACATCGAGCAATGCATTAGGCTGTCCATTGCCGATATGGCCAAGAATGAGAACATGATGATCGCCTCCTCCTACTTCTGGTTCGATACAATGAATGCATTCCTTTTCAGACACGGACCAGCCACTCCCACGCTTGCCGATGTGCACATGCTCACTAGCCTTGATGTTTCTTCAACCGATCCTACCACTCTATTCCGCAGGAAATCTGAGCGTCGGGTAAGTACCCGCAACATCGGTGGTTGGACTGGGTATATCCAAGAGTACCAGAAGAGTGGATCGGTAGCCCCAAGGGAGCATGCCACCTTCCTTAACATGTGGTTGGAGAAATTTGTCCTCTGTGGCAGAACAGTCGGCCCAACCAACATGTATCTCCCCGCAGCAGAGCTCTTAACCGATGGGGGATTTCCCCTTGGTCGATACATCCTTGGCTCAGTCTACCGCCTTCTACATCAAGTGTTAGAGAAATTGCTTCTAGGTGAGCCCATCGGCAACCTTGGAGGTCCCTGGTGGTTCATCAACATGTGGCTAAACGCCCATATGCACAAATGTTTGTAGTTTGATCTGTTCAGCCAACAGTTTCCAAGGGACATATCTGAAGATTATGTCTATGATGATGATGAATCGGCAACCCATGCCCCACTCAACTTAGGGGAAGCCATGATAGTGCTGCCTGGAACCGATGCCAATATCGACCAATTCGACATGTTTTTCCAGAGGCTCTATTGTGGAATCCCTGCTGTAGAACGAGCCTGGTGGCCTTACATCGATGAAGATAACCAATTCCCACTCTCCTTCAACCTCACCGATGGGAACATACCACAAAATGAAGCAATCATGAAGGCCACCCTCATTCCCTAAGCTGTCCCGGTGAACGTTGTCGAGACTAGAAAGAACTCCAACCCATCTTACGAGTTCTACTATCCATCGGTAGCTGCGAGACAACTAGCATTCGGTCAACTACCGATTAAGCTAATCTATGTCAACGTGATCAAACCAAGAGAAATCATCTCCAGCGCCATGGATTGGAACAAAATTGCCACCCTTTCCCCTCATGCCGATGTATCCAATATCAACTTATCTTCTTGGGCACCGACATCTTTCATCACCGAATCTTTCAAGTTGTGGTGGCAAGAATGGAAAGAGCAATTATTTGCTCCATCATCCCACTACTATCGACATCTGATTGATGCTGACCATATCATACCTGATGACGCGGTAAGCTTACTTCCAATACTTCTCTTTGTTCAACTTTTCAAATGCATTGGTAACTAATCCTCCATCAACAGGTCGATGATCTGGTACCCCAGCAGAGCAAGAGCGGCAAACACTTCAACCTGCGACCGATGAACCCCATATCATCAATCGGCAGCAAGGCCCCTTTGTTGTCTGCGCTCATGCATCAGAAGGTAATCCCTAAAGTTACCATCCGGTCTAGACCACTGCCGACCGATGATGCTGCTGCCGCCACCTCTGCTGCTGTTGTCATGGTACAAGCCTTTAAGGTAACAAATCTTCATTTATTACTGTTGATCATACTATGTCAACCGACAACTTTACTCAATTTGTACCAAACTTTCCTTTGCAGCGAACAAGTTCATCGGCAGCCATTCCGAGCGTACAATTCTCCATAGCTCAACCTGCCGATACCCCCAAATCGCAACAGCCAAAGCGCCGAGGTTCATCAAGTGCCGCTCTAAAACCAAAGCGTCCAAAGCCATCGGCTCCAGCTGCACCTTCTCAAGCTTCTGCCGATGAGCCAACAACGGAGTCAGCATTGGCGCCTGCCCCTAAGTCATCATAGTTTGAGAATCCTGACCAAGGGACAGCGCCGTCACCGCAAGAAGTGCCTATAACAATAGAAACGGTATCGACATCGGTACCAATATTAGCACCAGATGAAATCCCTGACCAAGGGGTAGCAGGACCTCCTCAGAAGTCAGCGGAAGTGACACCAACACTAGCACCAGCTTCAGCACCAACCGTCCCTCCTACTGAAGCAAGCTCATCGACAACCATTGCCAATCCTCAAGATACAGTTGCATCGGTTACTCAGTCAAGCCAAAGGCGAGAAATTGCTTTAAAGCAGGTAAACCGATTACTTCTATTACAAATTTGTGAGACACAAACTCCTTCCTGACATATTTTAATTCTTTATCTATCCAGGCCCAAGATTCTCCCAACAGCCTGTTCTCCTTTGCTGTCAACGTTCCAAAAGATGCCGATGAAGAGGCAGATTCTACCCAAGCTTCAACTGTCGTATCGGCAGAACTGAAATCCAAGCTTGAAACCCTGTTGCTCCTACTGCAACATAGTACATCCCAATTGGTCCAAGATTCTAGTGCAGTAAGGACGGCTTTCAAGGAAATCCAAGATCAACTGCCTGCCGATATCGAAGAACTACTTTTCCAGGCGGCTTTCCTTAAGAGTCGGCAACTCCAATACAAAAAGGCTTTAGGTCGCATTGCCGACAGAGTTGCTCAAACAAAACTTGAAGAATAAATATCCAAGTTCAAGCAGACTGCAGACGAAAAGCACAAGGACATCGGTTGCCTAGAAGCCTCCGGCACCGAACTTGATCAGGAGATAAACCGTCTATCGGCATGAAAAGAAGAGTTGTTGGCCGAGCTGAAGAGAGTGGATGAAGCCTTAAATTTGGCCACCCAGAAGAAGACCCTGCTCCCTATCATAGACAAAGCTTTGCAACAGGAGAGGGACGCCAACGCTCGCAAAGCTCTTCTGCTGAGGAGAAAGGTCAAGACAGTTGATGGCACTGCCGACGACGACACCAAGGAAATAGAAGAAGCCGACCAAGTTCGCCTTCGTGCGATTTTATGTATTCAAACTCTGTTGTAGCTTGTTACTCCTGAGCTTGACAAGTGATCTGTCTGTAATATAACATTTAGCGTCTTCCTACCGATGTTCCTTGTATGATAACTTTGTCATCGGTACATATGTATTGCTTTCATGCATCCATCCAGATACTAGGATAATACTTCTTTAAATATTTACCATTTATTGCTCTGGAAAATGCAACTCCTTCGAGAGTTTCCAAAATATAAGCGTTGCCAGGAACATATTGATTTATCCGAAAAGGGCCTTTCCAATTAGGAGACCACTTCCCGAACTTCAAACTTTTGGTTCCAATCGGTAAAATCAGTTTCCACACCAAATCTCCATCGACAAACTCTTTCACCTTTACCTTTTTGTTATACCATCTGACAACTCTTTTCTTGTTCTCTTCAATACTGATTAGAGCTCTTAGCCGATGACCCGCTAGGTCTTCTAACTCATCCTTCATAAGGATATCATACTCATCGGCTGCTAACTGATCCTAGGAGAACAACCGTCTAGAACCAGTTTTAATTTCCCAAGGTAGGACAGCATCATGTCCGTAGACTAACTGATATGGAGAAACCTTAGTAGCACCATGACATGCCATCCAATATGCCCACAAAGCTTCATTCAGTACCGTATGCCATCTCCTAGGGTTTTCTTCAATCTTGCGCTTGATAAGCTTGATTACCCCTTTATTGGTTGCTTCAACCTGACCATTAGCTTGAGCATAATAAGGAGACGAGTTTAAAACCTTAAACCCCATACTGATAGCAAATTCATCAAATTCTCCTGACGTGAACATAGTTCTTTGATCGGTAGTAATAGTTTGAGGGATACCAAATCGGTAAACAATATGCTCTTTCACAAAATCTATCATGTTTGCCGATGTCACCTTTTTCAATGGAATAGCTTCAACCCACTTTGTGAAATAATCGGTAGCAACAAGTAAGAATTTATTTCCTTTACTCGACGGTGGGTAGATCTGGCCGATGAGATCAATGGCCCATCCTCTAAACGGCCAAGGATTGATTATAGGATTCATTGTCGATGCAGGTGCTCTCTGAACATTACCAAATTTCTGACAATCTTGACACCCTTTGAAATACTCAAAACAATCTTCAAGAATCATCGGCCAATAATATCCATTTTGCCTGATCATCCACTTCATTTTTAATGTCGATTGATGTGCTCCACAAACCCCTTCATGAATCTCACCCATTAACCTCTTCGATTCCTCTCTATTAAGGCATCTAAGCAAAACCCCATCAAGTGTACGATAATAAAATTCATCATCAAGGAGCATATACTTAGTAGCCTGAAATCTCAACCGTCTCTCAACTTTCCTAGACGGATGTTGACACCGTTTTTCGGCACGTGTCAAATGAGCTAAGACTTGTGTTGGTCAGCAGCCGTTTTCCATTGGCATCGGGAAGACATAGATCAGTATTGCCGATGGGAGTATGCTGTGAGAAGATTAAGTCTGTTGCCGATGGAAGCTAGGGGTTTCGGATGTTGCCGATGCCAATTGCTGATAAGGTTAATTGGTGAAGTCAAGTCGTTTGGGCTGTAAAGTTATTGTTGCCGATTGCCGATGAGGAGGTGTACCGATTGCCGATGAAGGGATGTTGTCGATTGCCGATCAGGAAGTATTGCCAATGCCGATGGGCATGGGGTGCCGATGAGTACAGGGTGACTTGGCGCTGGATGTCAGTAGAAGACTACAGGTAGCCAAAGGAGGAAGTCGCGGATTGAAGGGATCTGCCGATGGAAAGTTTCCATCGAGGGAAAGACATAAGGAAACTGGTGATTTTATAGCAGTATTATTATAGCAGTTTGAGTCCAACTCTTGCATGAGCCGTTTGTTTTCCTTTGAAATAGGTGTGTTTGTTTAGGAAAATAATATTATTGTTTTAGATCCGACTCCTGCGCGAGTCAGTTTCCTTAAAGTTAGGAGTCTGTTTTAGGAAGGATACGAGTCGTGTCTTTGTACAACTCTCCATGCGGGAGTATAAATATGTGCCCAAGGGTCGCGTGTAAAAAAATCAATCCAATATAAAACAAACCAATTTTATCTTATTCTACTTTTATCGCAATTTACCCTTTACTGCATTAGCTGTAGTTTATCAACGAGTTCTTCAAGCTTCGACGGGCTGCATCACCTTGATCTCCGTCAAATCCTTGTAAGTTCCGCGTGGGAGTACCTCTGAGCTTTGGCATCCGGGCGTATCGATGTTGCCTCGTTCAGCTCTGCTCTAGTTATCCTGATCAAGCCTCAATCTCAGCATCCGGGCGTATCGCCGTTGTCTAGATTGAATCTTGTTCTAGTTATCGTCCTTGTCGATTAACTGGTCAAATCGACTGGCACGCCTCCGGATATTGAATTTTGGGTATAAGCCCGAGGTGTTCGCAGATCCTGACGCTTTTTGTGTCAACACCTTTTTTGGCACGCTCGGTGGGACATGATTATACAATTTTTTGCATCTATCATGACTAATCCAAGGAGTGCTATTGAAGTCTCCACGGCAGATCTGACCACTCATCAGAAGCAGGCTATGGAGTAGGCAATGGAGGAGTACAAGCGGTTGTATCTCAAATCCTTCAGCCTAAACAGAATCGGCGATGCAGTCTGGAAGCAAGATCCGCCATCGCCACGACAGGTCACTTTCGACGCCGATCCTGGTAAAATACAAGAAATGGTTAATTCTGCATTCAATAATGTATTAATTAGTCAATCTAATGTGCTGTCCGATGCTGTATACGATGCCATTAAGCAAGCTTGCAAGGGAGGATAGGCACCATATTATGTTGGTCCAGAGCATCGTCAACTCGGATCGGCATCTGTTGCGATTCCATCGGCGGTTCCAAAGGTGTCCACACCAATTATGAGCCGATCTGCCGATGAGGTCGTGCCACCAAGATTGAACCCGACAAGTATTACTCAGGTGAACACAAATCTGGTGGCTTCAACAATGTCTGAACCTGCGATCCAGAATCAGCAAACTTCTGCCAACTGGTGGGGATACGGTATGTCTCCAAGTCTATCTGCTGATTCCAGATTGGTTCAAGATAACCATGCAAGATGGAAGATTCCTATGGCATCGGCAACACCTGTATAGCCGATGGTTCCAGTGACGCATTATGCTACATCTTCCCCAACAGTGCAATTGCCAGTAGGGAATCTTCAAATGATAATACCCAGAGTGCCTTATGCCCAACCATCGGCAGATCACTTGCCGATACAACAAGGCCCAACAGCTGCTAGTCAACCCATGGTGGCAATGAATTACCCGGCGCCACAAGAACAAGCATTAGCCGATTATCGGCTATCGACGAATTCTTGGCCGATGCAACAAGGTATGCCGATTGACAATCAGTCTATATCGGCAATGACTGCTCAAGTTGTGGTGCCCGCGAGTCAAGGCGAGCGTCCAGGGATAGAAGAACGACAGGTGTTAGCTGGCTATCAACCGATGGCAAATCCTTGGCCGATGCAACAAAGCATGTCAAATGTCAACCAACCTGCATCGGCGATGGCTACTCAGCCTATGGCACCTACAAATCAAAGCTATCATCCGAGGGTACAAGGGTTGCAAGAGTCAGTTGGTTATCAGCCATCGGCAAGTCACGTGCCGATGACACCTGATGCAGGTTGGATCGGTCAATTACCGATTCAGCAGCAATATGCGCAGCCTAAGCACCAAGTGGCAAGAGCTCCGCAGTGTCAGCCGGCGAGTCTTCAGAATGAAGCATCGGTACATCAACCGATAAGTACTACACCGCAATACTCACAAGTAAAAGTGTACAATGAGACATCGGTACAGCAACCAATGAATGTAATGAATATAATGCCACAACACAAACTAGTAACTGTTGACACAAAAAGCGTCAGATCTGTGAACACCTCGGGCTATTACCCAAAGCTCGATGTCGAGGGCGTGCCAGTCGATTTGACCAATCAATCGACAAGGATGATAACTATGACAAACTGAACGAGACGACAGCGATGCGCCCGGACGTCAAGGCTCAGATTGATCAAGGATAACTAGAGCAGAGCTAGACGAGGCAAACAGCGATGCGCCCGGATTGCCAAAGCCTAGAGGTACTCTCACGCGGAACTAGCAAGGATTTGACGGAGATCAAGGTGATGCAGCCCGTCGAAAGCTTGAAGAACTCGTTAAAGCTATAACTAATGCATAAAAAGAGTAAATTGCGATAAAAGGTAGAATAAGATAAAATTGGTTTGTTTTGAATTGGATTGATTGTTTATTCCATAGCCCTTGGGCACATATTTATACTCCCGCATGGAGAGTTGTACAAAGGCACGACACATACCCTTCCTAAAACAAACTCCTACTTTTAAGGAAACTGACTCGCGCAGGAGCCGGATAATAATATTTATTTCCTAAACAAACACACCTATTTTAATGGAAAATAAATGACTCATGCAAGAGTCGAACTCAAACTACTATAATAATACTGGCACAGAACACCAGTTTCCTTATACTCCTTTTCGATGGAAGCCTTCCATCGGCAGATCCATGCAACTTTCTCCTCTGGCCACCTGTAGTCTTCTGCTGCCACCAAGTGTTGTCACGCCCATCGGCATCGGCAATATTTTCCCGATCGGCAATCGGCAGCATCTCTTTGTCGGCAATCAGCAATGAGCCCTATCAGCAATCGGCAACGAGCCTTTATCGGCAATTGGCAGGGCCCCTTTATCGGGAATCAGCAATAGCAGCTCATCGGCAATCGGCAAGACCACCAATTAACCTTTGTCGGCAAAGATCACCCAGCCTCCATCGGCAACACACTTGGCTTTTTGCAGCATTCTTCCATCGGCAATATTGGCTCATACTTTACCGATGCCGATGGAGAACGGTCATTGACCAGTCAAGCTTCAACCCATTTGACACGTGTCAAAAAACGGTGTCAACAGTAACTGTGCAAAATTGCCCATCGGCAACGCAACCAATGCATAATGTTCTAATGACTGGTACTGGGCATGCACCAATCATTTCAAGTGCTTTGACGTCAAGACCTGAAGAAGTACGTCAACCTACTCAACCAGTGGATGTTCAGAGTTACCCATCGGTCAATCAGCCGATACGTAATATTCAACAGATTGGTGTTGTTGATGTGTCGATTGGTCTGGCCTGTTCACCACATTATGAAGAGGTACATCAACCTGCTCAATCGGTTAACGAGTCTGTGCATCGGCAACATCAATACACAAGGGTGTTTTCGTACAAGAAAATGGAGGCTTCAGATTCGGACGAAGGGCCAAGTATCAGTGTTACTGAAATGGAAAAATTCACCTTTGATATCACAAAAGCCGATCAGAATGTCAAATCATTTGAGCCCATGAAGACTTGGAGCGCAAAGGTGCTCTTCGTTGGACAAGGGAACTCCGAGTCAGATGAGGAGGTGAACATCGGCACTGTTGAATGGGTGAAAGATGAGGAGCCGGTACCTTGCGCGCTCGGCCAGAAAAGGGCTGGAAAGTTCACCTTCAATGTCATGAAGGCCGATGGGATATTTGACCTATTGCTTCAGGAAGGGCGAATTAAGCTAGCCCCTAACCAGGTAATTCCATCGGCCGAGGAACTTAAGAAGATCGGGTACTGTAAATGGCATAATGCAACGTCGCACAGTACTAGTGACTGCAAAGTGTTCAGGCAGCAATTGCAGTCAGATATTGACTCTGGACGAATCAAATTTGGAAATTCTAAAGTCCAGAGACCGATGGAGATTGATCAACACCCGTTTCCAAATAATATGGTGGAAACCGGTGGAAAGACTAAGGTGCTGACATCAGAAGCTGCCAGGAAAAGTGCATCGGTAGATCCTGATCATCAAGTGGCTGAACGTGATGTAGAAAAGTTCGCCGATGACAGGAAAGGCAAGAGAGTTGCCGATGAAGGAAGCAGTGCCGGAAGGGCTCCTGGTGTTGTAATTACGCACAAACAGCCAAGGCACGAATATCGGCAATCGCAAAAAGAGCGATATCGGCAGGAAGAAGAAGAACATCAAAGATGGCTTCGTCAGAAAGACCACTGGAGGTGTCCCTTCTTTATTCACTGTTGGGAAGAGGGCATCAAGCTACCTACTGCCGATGATTGCCCCGAATGCAATAGATATTATACTGATCGGTCAGGTAAGAAACCTTGTTTTGATGATCGGGCATTTAGGTACGCCGAGCCGCTCAGAGAGAAGAGGTCGGTGCATGATCGACTGGGGGGCAAGCTTAGTGCCCATAACAGACTTGGCAGGCGTGTTGAACAAGGGGAGACTGAGGAGATGGCCAACGCGAGAGTGCCCGATGTGCTCTCCAGAGGTCCAAGCATCGGGAAAAAAGCTGATGCAAACAATGAAAGGCAACACCAGTCTGTCTGGAAGACCAAACTCCCTCAGTGGTGCCCTAAGGGTCTGACAAAGACTCAGAAGAGAAGAATTCAGCGTGAGCGCTGTAATGACTTATATGACACTGAATTTCCTTCAAGGGAAAAGCAGTGGAGGCCAACGCGCAAAGATGGAGGTCCATCGGTAGATGTCGATATATTGTCGATGGTATGACCGGAGTCGATGATCTTGGACATTTTGGCTTGGGGGCCGCACTCGGTAAACTCTGGCGATTCCAATTATTACATTTGGGGACACCGGCCGTTTGAGTGAACAGTTTGTGTACTAAGAGCTGTACTGCCGGTGAATTTGTTAGTTGCCAGAGGAAAATGATTGTAAGAATGATTCTGCCATGCTTGCGTGCGATAATTAAGTATGTGGTGCAAGTATTATGCTTGCGTGCGATAATTAAGTATGTGGTGCAAGTATTTTAGGGGAGATTGCTCCTTAGACTTTCTTTGGTGGGTCTACGTGCGAAGAAATCGGCATTGTCTTAATTTCGTTCCAATGGAGGTGTGAAATTTTGTTGCTGTTTATTGCTACCTCAACAAACAATCGGGCTGAATACGAGGCTCTGCTAAAAAGTTGGGATTACTTAGGGAAGATTTTAGCCGATTCGATAAGTCTTGGTATCGGTAATGGTTGCCGATAACTAGGTGAAAGAGTTTTCCGATGGTATTCTGGCATGGAAGTTGAGGTTACCGATTGGGACTAAGAGTTCTAGGCTTGGAAGATGGTATCCTGATTGGGGAGGTCCTTATCGGATAAAACAGTTTGCTCCTGACAGTACTTATATTCTAAGGGACTCTCAGAGTTGCATTCTCTAGAGCGATCAACGGTAGATGCTTGGTAAACGCACAGCGTGCTCGTTTGAATGCCGATGAAAGAAAAGTTATATAAGCATCGGTAAAAATATACTGACATTATATTACAAGAACCAAAATCAAGTATCAATGTTACATTTGCCGATACGATAAATAAATTACAACAAGGATTGGATGGCTGATATCGCACGCAGGCAAATTTGCTCTATCTCATCCATCTCCTTGGCATCGGCATCGGCAGAGCCCTCGACTGGCCTGATCTTCTTCTTCAGTAGAATGGCTTGTCGAGCATTCTAGTCTCTTTATTGTCGCAGAATCCTGATGGTGTCGGACAATTGGGCTTTCTGCTGATTGGCTATGTTCAGGGCCTCCTCAACCCTTTTTAATTCAGCCAATAGTTCTTCCTTCTTTGCTGACAGCTGAGTGATTTCTTGGTCAAGGCTGATGCTGGAGACTTCTGCTTGGCCGATGCTCTTGTGTTTTTCATCGGCAATACTTTTGAACTTGAGTTTCTCTTCCTCAGCCTGAGATTGGGCAGCCCTATCGGCAATGCGACGGGAGAGCCTTTGGTATTGGATCTGCTTGCTATCAAGGAAGGTTGCCTGGAAAAGGGTTTCTTCGGTATCGGCAGAGAGGTGGCCTTGGATATCCTTGAAAGCTATCCTTGCTGCGGTTGAGTCCTGGATGAGCTGGGATGTGTCTTGTTGCTGCAAGGAAAGCAGTGCTTCAAGCTTGGACTTAACCTCTGCCGATAGAGCTAGAGCAGAGCTTTCTTCGTCCTCATTGTCATCGGGGATGTCGATAGCGAAGGAGAATAAGCTGTCGGCTCGAACGGGGCCTTCTTGGTGCTCCTCCTCGTCCTGGGGGTTGATGCCGAAGGAGAATAAGCTGTCTGGGGAGTCTTGAGCCTGAAAAAGAAGAAGTTAAAATGTGTCGATCCTAAAATTATACTATTTTTAGGTAACTGACTTACCATCTTGAAGCGAATCTCTTGCCTGGGACTTGGCATGGTGGTTGGTCCAGCTTCATCCTGAAGATCGGCAACAGTTGCCGATGAAGGAGCTCCTGTTGGGGAAGCAGTTGACGCTATCGGTGATGTTGGCGTTGTTGTTGGCGTCGCTTCTGCTGTGGTGGCCGGCTCTTGTGGTGGCGACATCGTTCCTTCATCGGGGATTTTGGTTGGTGGTGCCGATACCGATGTCGCCTCCGCTATTGCAGCAGGTGGTGTCATCTCCTGGTCAGGGACATCGTCCAACGGGTGATCCGGGATCAGAACCGATGATGGTTCTACTGGTGGCGCGTCGGCGGTTGGTGATGCGACCGGAGTTGATGGCGAAGATGGAGTGGCTAATCTCAGGCGCCTTTTCTTCCTTGGTTCGGCAGTGGAAGGGCCGGCCCGTTTCGACGAAGACTAGGGAGCATCGGCAGCACGGCTTGGAGATGTTTGTGTGCTTGGAACAGCTGCCGATGACCTCATTGCCTGAAAATATAGTGCAAGTTATACAAAATAAATGTTGCCGATAAAACAGTATGTAATCGGTATGAGTGAAGATGAGTTTACTGCAAAAACCCGCGTCAGGGCAACAGCAATGGCCGATGTAGCCTTGGTTTTTGCAGGCGTCGGTGTGGGTACCTGTTGAGGAGTGAAGGCAGCTAGCGTTGGGGCCTTATTGCCAATGATTGAGACGGGATTCATTATCTGAAGATTAAAGGGTTTGCCACTCCTGCTCATCGCGGGAATCGGATCGTCAACCTATTGAGCATGAAGGGGTCAGATGCGATGATAAGAATAAAGTAATGAGGAATGCATCTGAATAAAACTTACCGCATCATCGGGGATGACGTGATTGACATCAATTATATTCCGATAGTAGTGCGATGACTTGGCAAATAATTGACACCTCCATTCTTGCCACCAAGACTTGTACTCATTTGTGATGAAGGAGGTTGGTGACCAGGAAGATAGATCAAGGTCTGACATGTCGGCACTGGGAGGAAGATTGACAACCTTATTCCAGTCTAGAGCGCTGGAGATTGTCTGCCTGGGCTTCACCACTTTGGAGTAGCAGAGCTTAATCGGCAGTTGGCCAAATGCCAGTTGTCTTGCAGCTGCCGATGGGTAGAAGAATTCGTAGGATGGAGGAGTATTCTTCCCAGTTCTGAAAATATTGACCGGGATGGCCCGAGGCACAATACTAGCCTTCATAATTATTTGATTCTCAGGCACATTCCCATCGGTAAGATTGAACAGCAGTGGGAATTGATTGTTCTCATCGACATATGGCCACCAGAGCCGCTCTGAGGCAGGAATTCCATTGTAGAATTTCTGAAAGAACAGGCCAAATTGCTCTGCATCGGCATTGGTCCCGGGCAACACTATGATGGCCTCTCCGAAGTTGAGTGGAGGGTGAGTTGCTAATTCATCATCCCTGTATTGGTGGTTTTCCGATATGTCTCTTGGGAATTGCTGAGCAAACAAGTCAAACTGGAGGGTTTTGTACATGTGTGCATTTAACCATATGTTTATGAACCACCAGGGGCCTTCGAGGTTGCCGATGGGCTCACCTAACAACAGCTTCTTGGACACTTGATGTACCAGGCGGTACACTGATCCAAGAAGGTATCGGCCAAGAGGGAGTCTTGTCCCATCGGCAAGGAGCTTAGCTGCTAGAAGGTGCATAGTGGTGGGTCCAACTGCCCTGCCGCAGAAGATAAATTTTTCCAGCCACATATTCAGAAACGTGGCGTGCTCCCACTGGTTTACTGATCCTGTCTTTTGGTACTCATGGATATAGCCTGTCCAGCCGCATATGTTCCAGGTGTTCACCTTGTACTCAGCTTTTCTGTTGAACAAGGTGAAGGTATCGGCAGAGGAGACGTCCAAGCCGGTCAACATATGGACATCGGCAAGGGTAGGGGTGGCTGGTCCGTGTCGGAAAAGGAAAGCGTTCATGGTGTCCGACCAGAAATAGGAGGCAGCTATCAGCATGTTCTTGTTTTTCTCCATATCGGCAATGGAGAGCCTGATGCACTGATCCAAATTGCGTTCTTGCCAATAGACTTGTTGCGTCCTAGCAACCCTGAGGTACCAGTTCTTCCATCCCTTGGTAGGCTTGGGCCATGACCGGAAAGCATCCTTCCATAGTCCTAAACCAAAACATTCGGATCTAAAAGGGATTCGGTTGGTTTCTGCGTTGATTATATAACTAGGATCCGGATTCCCCATGGGGCCTAGGCAGCTGAAGTTGGATTGAGCAAGGGGGATCACTACCTTGTTGTACAGTTCCTAGGGTTCGAAAAGAAAGGAAAGGAAGAAATCAAAGGAGGAAAAGGGAAGATTATGGATTCGTACGGGAAAAGAACCAGCAGGAGGTTGGATCAAGAAGAGAGTGGATTTACCTTAGGGATGTTGACTTGGATCGCCATTAGAGCTGAGGAGTTCTTGCGGATCATGCTTGGCTTGAAGGAGGAACTGTTGCTTGGGCTCGAACATGTGCTCTTCGGGGGCGTCGCCGGAGGTTGAAGACGAAGGCGGAGTGTGAAAGTGAAAGTGGACTCAGGGTAAAAAGGCAGATTGGATCCTGGTAACTTTTATAAGCTTACTCGGGGGTATTTTGGGGTTTCGGTTCACACTGTGCAGGAATGTGGAGAGGCCTGCGATGGATGCGCGCTATAATCAAGGAGATTTGCAACTGTTTGTGCTACAATCGAGGTATTTTATTATTAAATTGCGGTTCCGCGTATGGGGATCGAGGAAGTTACAGTAGAGAGAATTTTGGCGTGTAAAGTATTATACACTCCGAAACTGGGGGGCATGTGTTGACACTGTTTTTCGACACGTGTCAAATGAGCTAAGACTTGTGTTGGTCAGCAGCCGTTTTCCATCGGCATCGGAAAGACATAGATCAGTATTGCCGATGGGAGTATGCTGTGAGAAGATTAAGTCTGTTGCCGATGGAAGCTGGGGTTTCGGATGTTGCCGATGCTAATTGCTGATAAGGTTAATTGGTGAAGTCAAGTCGTTTGGGCTGTAAAGTTGTTGTTGCCGATTGCCGATGAGGAGGTGTACCGATTGCCAATGAAGGGATGTTGTCGATTGTCGATCGGGAAGTATTGCCGATGCCGATGGGCATGGGGTGCCGATGAGTACAGGGTGACTTGGCGCTTGATGTCAGTAGAAGACTATAGGTGGCCAAAGGAGGAAGTCACGGATTGAAGGGATCTGCCAATGGAAAGTTTCCATCGAGGGAAAGACATAAGGAAACTGGTGATTTTATACCAGTATTATTATAGCAGTTTGAGTCCGACTCTTGCATGAGTTGTTTGTTTTCCTTTGAGATAGGTGTGTTTGTTTAGGAAAATAATATTATTGTTTTAGATCCGACTCCTGCGCGAGTCAGTTTCCTTAAAGTTAGGAGTCTGTTTTAGGAAGGATACGAGTCGTGTCTTTGTACAACTCTCCATGCGGGAGTATAAATATGTGCCCGAGGGCCGCGTGTAAAAAAAATCAATCCAATATAAAACAAACCAATTTTATCTTATTCTATTTTTATCGCAATTTACCCTTTACTTCATTAGCTGTAGTTTATCAACGAGTTCTTCAAGCTTCGACGGGCTGCATCACCTTGATCTCCGTCAAATCCTTGTAAGTTCTGCGTGGGAGTACCTCTGAGCTTTGGCATCCGGGCGTATCGCTGTTGCCTCGTTTAGCTCTGTTCTAGTTATCCTGATCAAGCCTCAATCTCACCATCCGGGCGTATCGCCGTTGTCTAGATTGAATCTTGTTCTAGTTATCGTCCTTGTCGATTAACTGGTCAAATTGACTGGCACGCCTCCGGATATCGAATTTCGGGTATAAGCCCGAGGTGTTCACAGATCCTGACGCTTTTTGTGTCAACAACGGATCTCTTAAGTAATCGGCAATCTCTTTTCTCCAGTCATCGGCAACCATTACCGATGTCATTACTTCTTGAATCGGTAGATACCCCGAAGCGTGTTGCGCCAACCGATTGGCCTCTTCATTATGCAACATGGGAATATGCTCAAGACGATACTCTTTAAATTCCTTTAATAACTGCAAACACTTCCCATGATATTCAATTAAAATATCACTTCGACACTCATATGTTCCATTCAACTGATTGATCACCAACAAAGAGTCACCAAAGACTTCAACGGCATCGGCTCGCACATCCCTGAGTAACTCCAACCCCTTTAGCAATGCCTGGTACTCAGCTTGATTATTCGTCTAAGTAGCAACAATCGGCAATGAGATTTCATACTTTTTTCCTCAAGGTGAAACTAAGATAACACCGATGCCTGCTCCTTCCTTATATGTGGAACCATCAAAGAACAAAGTCTAAGGAGCAATCTCTACTGAATTTAGCGTACTGCAATGCTGAGTAACAAAATCGGCCATCACCTGCCCTTTAACTGCCTTAGTCAATTCATACCTCCGATCGAATTCTGACAGCGCCAAAATCCATTTGCCGATCCTCCCATTCAATATCGGCATCGACAGCATATACTTGACCACATCGTCTTTGCATATGACAGTACATTCGACCGATAGCAAATAATGCCTTAAATTGGTACAAGAGAAGTATAGACATAAACATAATTTCTCAACGGCCGAATACCTGGTTTCAGCATCCACCAGCCTTCTACTCAAATAATAAATCACACGTTCTTTCCCTTCAAATTCTTGAATCAAAGCTGACCCGATAACACCGTCATCGGTAGACAAATATAATCTGAAAGGTTTCCCATGTTGGGGTGGAATTAAAACCGGAGGATTCACCAGATACCTCTTAATTTCCTCCAAAGCCGATTGCTACTTTTCTCCCCACACAAATTCCTGACCAGCCTTTAGCTTCAGCAGTGGGCTAAAAGATTCAATCTTTCCAGACAGATTAGATATAAATAAAAAAAGGCATACCCAGTGCCGTAGGCTCCCGCACTGCGGGGTCTGGGGAAGGGAAATAGCCCGCAGCCTTTCCCGCACAAATGTGCAGAGGCTGGGGCTCAACAGATTAGATATAAATCTTCTAATAAAATTAATCTTGTCGATCAAAGATTGCAACTCAGTCTTGTTCATAGGAGCAACCACTTTGTTAATTGCATCAACAGATTTTCTGCCGATCTCTATACCCCTTTGATGCATCATGAACCCTAAGAATTGACCCATGCTCCCTTGTGCATTCCAGAATCTTCCGCAGATCGGCAAGATGCTTTTCAAAGTTTTCGGACTTAACCACCACATTGTCGATATAGATTTTGACCAACGTACCGATGTACTTATGAAAAATAAAGTTCATTGCTCTTTGATAAGTAGCACCGGCGTTCTTCAACCCCAAAGTCATTGCGATCCATTCAAATAAATCGACGTGACCTGGACACCTAAAGGCAGTTTTGGATATGTCTTCTTCAGCCATAAATATTTGATTATATCTAGCGTTACCATCCATAAAACTGATAATTTTGTGTCCAGCAGAAGCATCAACTAGTAGATCCACAACAAGCATTGGATAGCCATCCATTGGTGTAGCTTTATTGAGATTCCTGAAATCAATACAAACACGAAGTTTTCCATTCTTCTTATACACAGGAACCACATTAGAAATCCATTCCGCATATCATCATTGCCGAATAAATCCAACTTCGATTAACTTTGTAATCTCAACTTTAATATCGGGTATTACAGTGGGCTTACACCGGCGCGCTGGTTGCCGATGTGGTTGAAAACCCGATTTAATAGGCAACCGATGTTCAACTATCGATCGGTCCAGACCAGGCATCTCTGTATAATCCCAAGCAAAACAATCTTTATATTCTTATAACAAATTAGTCAACTGTTGTTTACATTGGGAATCCAACCTAGCACTGATAAAAGTTGGCCTAGGCTTGCTACCGTCGCCGATGTCTATTTCTAGTAACTCATCGGCTAATGTGAACCCCTGCCCAAGCTTTCCATCATCAATGAACTGATCCATTAAAACACCTCTTCAGAACCGACTGCTTGGATCAGTGTAATTTGGAAACCAGAAACTTTGTGAAATTTGGCACCTCGTACCGATTTGGAAGAGGAATCAAGTCATATGCCTGAGGGTATGGTGTTCGAAAAGAATATGTATCGACCTCAGACTTACTACCGAACTGTCCTTTCGTCACTTCGGCGATCTCATCGACCCAGTATACATTTTGACCCTGCCGATGCGTTGGCTGTATATTTATTGGCTGGACTGGTAGATACATCTCTTCTTGCCTCTGTGGTAAGTAAACCGATCCGATTGGCGTAAGTGCAGCACCATGTTGCTGAACATTATACATCGGCTGATCTGTCGATGTATATCCTTGGACACCAGCTGGAGTATCTTGAGATACTATCGACATCTCATTTTGAACATCCACTGGGTGATGGTATTGCTGTGCTCCTACCACTTGATATCTAGGTTGCACCAAATGCTGTTGCATTGATGTCTGACCAGTCCATCTAGGATCACAAGTCATCGACATGTGATTTATCGATAATTGATATCCATTCGGAGCCTGTTGCCCTTGCATTCTAGGATAAACAATAGATTGACCTCCTTGTTGTATTGATACCCCCGTCTAAGGATTTATCATCAAAGGATAGCCTGCATCTGCCCTATTTTGTTGCATCGGCAGAGCGCTTACCGATGGTCGCCCGCAAGGCATTTTGAGTACCACCATCTAAAGACTTCTCATCGACGACTGCTCGTTTGGAGAAGGCATAGCATAATGCATCACTGGATTCATCGGCTGCACTGACACTGCTGATTCCACAGGGGCTTTTCCCGTCGTATCGTCACCTTGGGTCGACTTGGCAACAGTCGATGAATTTGGAGGCATATCATATCCCCACCGGCTAGTAGGAATCGGTTGGCTCTGGATTACAGGTCCTGACACCTCCGATGCTACTGGATCTGTATTCAGCCGAACAACGTTTACAGGGCTCAATTTTAGAGTAACTTCACCGGTAGACAACTTCGCAGGCTAGGAGGATCCCGCTGGGATTGCCGATGGAGTTATAGTAGATGCCGATCCAGATTGATGATACGATGGACCAACATAATGAGATGTATGCCCTTCTTTGAAGGATCACATAACAGCGTTGTGTACAACGTTGGATAGCATAGTAGAGTGGTTAATCAATGCTTGATTTAATGTAGAATTAACCATCTCTTGAAATTTACCATGATTGGCATCGAAAGTGACCTGCCGTGGCGACGACGGATCTTGCTTCTGGACTGCTTTGTCACTCCTGTTTAGGCTGAAGGACTTCAGATATAGCTGCTTGTATTCCTCCATAGCCTGCTCCACAGCTTGCTTCTGATCATCCTTCAGATCTGCTTCGGAGACTTCAATGACGTTCTTTGGATCAACGTCAGTAGAACCACCCATGATCTTGATCAAGAGATGTATCTAGGGTCCCACAGGGTGTGCCAAAAGAGGTGTTGACACAAAAAATGTCGGATCTACGAACACCTCAGGCTTATACCCGAACTCGATATCCAAAGGTATGCCAGTTGATTTGACCAGTTAATCAACAAGGACGATAACTAGAACAACGATGAACGAGACGACAGCGATACGCCGGGACGTCAAGGCTCAGGTTGCTCAAAAAGCGGAACTCACGAGGTAGACGGAGATCTTGTAGATGCAGCCCGTCAGGATCGTAAGAACTCGTAGATAAGCTATAACTAATGCGAAAAAGTAGATGCTGAAAAGTAATACGAAAATAATAGATTTGTTTGATTGTATTGAATGTCTTTTGATACATTGCCCCTGGGTACATATTTATACTCTGGTAACAGGAGTTGCAAACAGACACGACTCATACCTAAACAAAACTCCTATTTTTAAGGAAATAAAACGACTCGTACAAAAGTCGAACTCAAACAACGACAATAACACTGGTATAAAATCACCAGTTTTCTTATTCGTTTCCTTTACGATGAAGCCTTTCATCGGCAGACTCTTTCCAATCTGCAACCTTCCTCTTATTGCCATCGGCCGCTTTCTGCTGACGTCAGCCACATCCTTTGTCCATCAGCAATACCTTTCTATCGGCAATATTCTTCTACTTTCATCGGCAACATCTTCTCATCGGCAAATGTCTTTCCTTTTCTCCCACGTTTCTTCTATCACATCCACCATCGACAGATTCTTCTGCTTCCATCAGTAATGAAACCGATAGCCCCTTGATGCCGATGAGGAACCCCTTTACCGATCAATACACTTGGTTTAATATTGACCTGTACAAAAAACGATGTCAACAGCTATATATATATAGGTACTATACTGTACTAGTCACTACAGAAAAACGACTATTTGCCGAGTGCTAAATAAGTTGTCGAGTGCCAAATATCGGGCACTCGACAACTAATTTTTTTGCCCAGTGTCACACTCCGCAAAATTTTGCACTCGGCAACTAATTAAATGTCGAGTGCCTAGTACTCGGCAAAAAAACACTCGGTAACTTAATTCTTTTTGCCGAGTGCCGACTCTCTGCAAAAAAATCACTCGGCACTTTACCATGAGGGCTAACACCATCCCGCTCCATTCAAGTTGCCAAGTGCCTGACGTTTGGCACTCGGCAACTTAAATTAAGTTGCCGAGTGCCACCCTAGGCACTCGGCAACTTAATTTAGTTGTCGAGTGCCAAGCCTAGGCACTCGGTAACTTATTTAATTTTTTTTTGTTTTTTTGCTCCCAATTTTTTGTGTGTGCTTATTGAACTATGGAAAACAACATGTTCAAATTTGGAAGCTTTTCATTGCATTTCGGTATATTTCCTTAGTTTATTTTGTTTTCTTCACTTTTCCCACTTAATCTTCATTTGAACTGCAGGTGCATGAAATAATAGATTTCTTTCGTTCAAAAAATCTTCTCCTTGTTTGGTAGTGCAAATGATGGCTAAATCCATGACCTGTCTCGAAAGTTCGATCAACGTGCTCATGGGATAACGTCGCCAACTTCGGTGCGAGTAGTTTTTTAATTATATAAAATGCAAACAAAATCCAAAAAACATGAAACTGATGCATGTGTCATGATCTCATGTGCGTATGTTGTGGTAAAAGTTTGAAAAATTTTCGAGCACGTCATCACGTACGTTGCTCACAAACCTCAATGTCCACATATGATATCACATGTGATCACATGTGGTAATGTCTAGGTTTCAGGCATTCGACGTCGCAACTTGCTCGAATCATTCTTAATTTTTACCACAACCTACACATGCAATAAGATGACACCTAGAGAAACTTCATGATTTTTAGACTTCGTTCAGATTTTATATAATTTTAAAACACTGCAAACCCTAGGCACATGTGATATCATATGTGGACTTTGAGGTTTGTGAGCAATGTACGTGACGGCGTGCTCGAAACTTTTTCAAGTTTTTACCACAACATACGCACATGAGATCATTACACGTGCACAAGTTTCGTGATTTTCGGAATTTGTTTGCATTTTATATAATTAAAAAACTACTCGCACCGAAGTTGGCGACGTTATCCCGTGAGCACGTTGATCGAACTTTCGAGACAGGTCATGGATTTAGCCATCATTTATACTATCAAACAAGGATACCATTTTTCGAACGAAAGAAATCTATTATTTCATGCACCAGCAGTTCAAATGAAGATTAAGCGGGAAAATTGAAGAAAACGAAATAAACTAAGGAAATATACCAAAAAGCAATGAAAAGCTTCGAAATTTGAACATGTTGTTTTTCATAGTTCAATAAGCATACACAAAAAATTGGGAGGAAAAAAACAAAAAAAATAATTAAGTTGCTGAGTGTCTAGGGTTGGCACTCGGTAACTAAATTAAGTTCCCGAGTGCCAACCCTAGGCACTCAGCAACTTGGTGTTGCAGTTAAAAAATGGACCAGCCCACTCGGTCGGCTCTCTCCCACTCTCCCACTTCCACTCCACTCACACAACACTGACGGACCAGCCGCCCCTCCCCGCGCCAAGCGCCGCATCTGGCCCGCACCACCTCCCCACCCCGCACCACGGCCCCCACAGCAGCCCCCACGCCCCCACCCCCCACCCAGCAACCCCCCTGCCCCCACCCAACAACCCCCCACCCCCATCTAGCAGCAGAGAAGAGAGGAGGGGAGAAGAACGAGGATGAGGGAAGAAGAAGGAAGAGAACAAGGAGGAGGGGAGGAGGAGAGAGGAGGAGGAGAAGGAGAAAAGGAGGTAAAGGACTCGCCGGCCATTTTTGTCGACCCGTGCTTTTGCCGTCCTCGTCGCAAAGGTATATGCCCTCTAGTAGTAGTAGTAGTAGTAGTAGTAGTAGTAGTAGTTAGTAGTTAGTAGTTAGTAGTAAGTAGTGATGGTAGTAGTGTTAGTAGTAGTTAGTAGTGGCAGCGTTAGTGTTGGTAGTAATAGTGTTAGTAAGTAGTAGTTAGTGAGTATGTATATGTGGTTGTTGGCCTTCGTGCCTATGTTTTGTGTATATGTGGTTGTTGGCCTTCGTGCCTATGTTTTGTGCATATGTGGATGTTGGCCTTCGTGCCTATGTTTTTTGCAGGTTTGGTAATCTCCCCGTACAGGGGAGGTGCTATCAAAATTTTCAGTTGACACTGACCAATTTTTTTTCTTGCAGGAGAACCCGTGGGAGGGACTCGACGACCCCGATCGACTTCGTCGGCATTGCTGGTCTGCCTGCACCACGTCGCCTCGCCACCGCACCACATCACCACTGCCTCACTACCCTTTCTTCACCGGCACCTTAGGTATAGCCCCCTCCTCCTTTGCATGCATGTTTTATATGATCACGTAACCAAGTTAGGCGTCTCCCGTTCGAAAGAGATACGGTCGAGGTATGTAAAATCTTTGCATATCTGTGACCGTATTTGTTTTGGATTGTCCACGTATTTTGGACAACCCGTTGATGCGTAGATGATGTTAGTTTCCATGGTTCGCTCTGGTCTAAGATAGACTTTCAGCATCACCTCCATGTTGTTCTCCGGATGCACATTCTCCCTTTCGGGACGTGCATCGGGAGAACAGCAGGGAGGTGCTACCGAAATCTATCTCAGATCAGAGCGAAGCATGGAAACTGACATCATCTACGCATCCACATGTGGGATTAGGACCTATCCTCACCTATTAGATAGTAGGCACGCTGTGCAGATGCATTTGCTGGTTATATTTCTCGCTTACATATGTATATGCTAGAGGATGGAGAACCGTGATTGGATGTACACATGCCACGCTAGTATGACCCCAGAGTGAATGACTAAGACTAATGCTTTCTTAGAGCATTCATTTGGCGAGGCTGCTAAAGGGTCCATTCGGATGTCGTGTCCCTACGTCAAATGTGACAACCGTGTAAGAAAGACAAAGAAGGCTATGGGGCAAGATCTTATCTTGTATGGATTCACGCCAAACTATACCTACTGGATCTACCATGGTGAAGCCAATCGTATTAGAGAGGAGGTGGTGAGACCACGTCTCGAGGCTTTTGATGGAGATGTCGGGGTCACAAACTGGATGGATGACTTTTAGGAGGCACGGATCGGTGAAGGATTTGAGGATGAGCCAAAGGAATCCGCAAAGGCATACTGCGAGATGTTGTCTTCGACACAAAAACCTCTTCATGAACAAACACGAGTTTCGCAACTGGATGCCATGGGACGCCTGATTGCGTTCAAGTCGTAGTGTAGCATGAGTCGAGACAACTTTGATGCTATGTTGGCAATTGTTAGATCTCTACTTCCGGACAGTCACATTCTGCCGAAGAACTTGTACGAGTCATAGAAACTTCTTCGTGCACTTAAGATGCCGTATGAGCAAATTCATGCTTGTCCTAAGGGGTGCGTGCTATTTAGAAAACTGCACGAGAAAGCAACACACTGTCCAAAGTGCAAATCCTCTAGGTATCTGGTTGACCCTAGTGATGGAAAGAAGTCACAGCTTGGTATCCCCGTGAAGGTCCTATGATACCTTCCTTTCGTAACGAGGATCCAACTGCTCTTCATGACAGAGGAGTCCGCGAAACAGATGACATGGCACAAACATGGCAAAAGATACAACCCGGACAAGATGGTACACCCATCCGATGGCGATGCATGGAAACATTTCGATAACATGCATCTTGGTAAAGCTGAGGAGGCTCGAAATGTACGTGTCGCGCTTGCAACAGATGGGTTCAATCCATATGGATTGATGGCGGCCTCGTATACTTGTTGGCCTGTGTTCGTGACCCCCCTCAATTTCCCCTCGGTGTCTCGTTTCAACCCAAGAATGTATTCATGTCGCTGATAATTCCTAGACACCCGGGGAACAAGATGGGTGTGTTTATGGAGCCTCTCATTGATGAATTGATGCTTGCTTGGGAAAATGGGGTAATGACATACGATCGAGCTACAAAGAAGAACTTCATGATGCAGGTGTGGTACCAGTACTCCCTGCACGACTTCCTGGCGTATGGCATATTCTGCGTGTGGTGTGTTCACAGAAAGTTCCCATGCCCATTATGCAAGGCAGCTGTAAAGTTCTATCATCTGAAGAAGGGTGGAAAGTTTTCTTCGTTTGACCTACATCGTCAATTCCTCCCTCTTGACCATCCATTTAGATGAGATGTCAAGAACTTCAGAAAAGGGGTTCAAGTCACCGACCCTCCACCTCAGATGATGACCGGTGCTGAGGTCCGTGCTGAGATAGAGGCTCTCAAAGATGATGAAGCTACAAGTTGTTTTATTGGATATGGTTTTGAACATCAGTGGACTCATAAATCGGGCTTGACTAGGCTTCCTTATTTCGATGACATTCTTCTTCCACACAACATTGATGTAATGCACACAGAAAAGAATATCACCGGGTCGCTTTTTGCAACACTCATGGACACAGAGAAGTCAAAGGACAATGTGAAGGCTAGATTGGACCTGGAAATGATTTGCGATAGACTAAAGCAAGTGATCAAGCCTCCTGGGCCCGGTAAGAAATGGAGAAGGACTCCGGTCGATTTTGTCTTAAAAAGGGACCAATGGAAGGAGGTCTTGATGTGGTTGCAGACGTTAATGTTCCCGGACGGGTATGCGGCGAATTTAAGTTGGGGAGTGAACTTGTCCACTATGCGGGTCTTAGGGATGAAGAGTCATGACTACCACATATGGATTGAGCGGCTCCTTCCTGCAATGACCCGGGGATACGTGCCCGAGCATGTGTGGCGCGTGCTGGTAGAGTTGAGCTATTTCTTCCGCCAGCTTTGTGCCAAGGAGTTGTCTTGGGACGTCAATGCTGACTTGGAGAAAGTGGCACCTGTGTTGCTCTGCAAGCTGGAGAAGATCTTCCCACCCGGCTACTTTCTGGCGATGCAGCATATGATTTTGCACCTACCTTAGGAGGCACGAATGTGGGGGGCCGTGCAGGCCCGTTGGTGCTATTTGATCGAGAGATATCTAAAGATTCTTCAGAAAAAGTATAGAAATAAAGCCAAAATCGAGGCTTCCATGGTAAAGGCATTCATTTTGGAGGAGGTGTCAAACTTCACAACAACATACTATAAGGATAGCCTTCCCAGTGTGCACAATCCCCCACCTTATTACAATGCAGATGAGAGTTCATCGAACCTCAGCCTTTTCAAAGACCAATTCAGCAAGGCAAGCGCACTAGGCGCCAAGACCTTAAGGAATGATGAGTGGCGCATTATCAAGCATTATGTGTTGTTGAACCTTGATGAAGTTAAGCCTTATGTGCGGTAAGTTCTCAATGAGCTTATTACATACGTCGTCACTATCCTCCATGTATCCAACTTCCTTGTCTCTTGTTTTTCAGGGAATTTCTAAATATATACTGGAGAGGGAGTAGGGCTCTGTTAGCACAAATTATGACCATCTTTTACATAGCTAAAATGGTGCCACTAATCCAAGGATCAAGGATAAAACAAACACATCATGAGCATTCTTTATCAAATAACTAGTTCCACATGTCCATGAGTGTTTGAGTGCATGAATGAACAAATGGAGCAAAGGAGAGCCATATGGGACCACCATGTTCTCTCCTCTCGACCATGATCCAAGAGAGGCACTCTAGAGTAGAATCCATCCATTAGATCACTCTGTGTTTCCTCTCAATGGCTCACAAGCGAAGCATGTGGATCCATGGACCCACACCAAGGAGATAAACGTGACAAAATACCTCAGGACCAACATCCAACACCTATGACGAGTGGGACCAGAACCAGGAAGTAGAGGAGGACCAGAACCCCCAAGGGGGGATTCGGCCGAACCTCAAGAAGGCCCAAATGGGTCCCACTCAGTCCCTGACTGGTGGGACCCCATCCAAGGAGGCAGGGGAAGGCCCACTGGCCATAGGGGCATTCGGCCGAATGCCCCCTAAGTCAGTTGGGCTCCCTCCAACTGCCATAGCTTCTCCCCACGTGTTGGATCACAACCATCCATGCCTTGGTCGGTTCCAAGGTCAGTTGGATCCAAGGGTGGAGAATGGAAGGCCCTGGATCGCTGACGTGGCGCCGGAGTAGCCCCTACTCCACCTCCTGCTATAAATAGAGGGTCACACCCCCCTCTCTAATCATGAAGAAGAAGCCTACTAGCTCTATTCCTTAGATTGTTCTAGGAGTTAGTCTAGAGTGGGAGTTAGAGTTGAGTCGAGCTGTGCTCGGGATTTCTGGAGTCGTCTTCTAGAGAGTCTGGTATAGCTCTTGTATCTTTCCTTCTTTGTAAGACTTTATCTTATTCAATATATATCTTTATCTTTACTTTACTTAGTATTTACTTTGAGCATTTCTATACTAGATATAGTCTTGCTATATGCTTTTGCTCTTTAATAGCCTTCACACCCATAGTCTGTGATCCTTGTGACCTTTCCTATATGTGATCATTGCCTGTCATAGGGTACTTTAGTTATTGATCATAGTCAAAGTAGTAAGTTGTGTGTAAGCATGGTGCTTATACATCATCTTATCCTTGGTTATTGCTTGCTGCACGGATTGTTTGTGGTAGCTAGCAAGAAGTGACAGCCTTGTCTAGTCTTTGTATTCCACCACGTGTTTATAGGCAAGTTCTTAAAAGGTAAGGCCCCCGTAAGAAGAGGGCGCAGTCTGGTAGGAGTTTTGTCCTCCTACTGATCTATCCCCTCGCCTAGCATACTTGTATTGAGGAGACAAACTATAGTGTCTAGACTAGTTATCTAGCTAAGTATATTGAAGTAGAGTAAAGTACATAGGAGTCCCTGTTCTCTTCTCATTGTCCTCCCACCTAGCTAGTCTCTAAGGTCTGTTCTAAGTATCCTTTACCATAGATTCTTCATTCATCAACCCCTTCCTATCACTTTTATGATTCACCCCCCCTATATTAGTTGGTACTAAGGTTGAGGTGCTCTCTAGGATCTCTCTCTAATTATCATTTCTAACCAACTTTCCCTTGGGATAATATAAATTACGATACCTCGGAATACTCCTTGGTGAAGTGCTACAGTGGTATAATCTGTGCGCTTGCGGATTTATCCAATAGTCATAAGAAATACCAACAGGCTCCTTCCCCTCAAGAAGAAGATAGCCCTCTCAAACATGGTGTGCCCGATTTCATTTCCTGGTTCGATACAAAGGTACCTTGTTGAATCTTGGACATCTCACTTTCCTCCTATGAGCGACTAATGTAATGATCTATCTAGCCTCACCTTGCAGGCTCGCAAAGATAGGGAAATGAATCTTGAGTTGAAAGGGCTCGTGAAAGGGTTCGCCTATAAGTTCAAGACATTCAACATTTATGATGTGAATGGCTATCGATTTCACTCAAGAAACTATGAGCAGAGTTGGCCCAATCGGAAAACCACAAATATCAGAGTTCGTACGCCCGGCACCGATGAGCGAGACTACTATGACATAGTAGAAGAAATATATGAGATCTCCTTTGAGTGTCGCAAAGGTCCTAATCCAGTCGTATTCAAATGCCATTGGTTTGATCCTAATGTCACGAGAACATCTCTTGAGATTGGACAAGTCAAAATTCGACAAGATTCTATATATAAAGGAGAGGATGTCTATATTTTGGCTCAACAAGCCACACAAGTCTATTACCTCCCACGGGCGTGCCAAAAAAAACTCCAATCTTATGGGTTGGTACCTTGTGCAGTTGGTATCGCCGCACGGTAAATTGCTTGTCCCAAACGATCAGGATTACCACTTTGACCCAAACGCACAGGAGTTCTATCAATCAGAGGGGCTAGAAGGGAGGTTTGACATAGACATGTTTTCCCTGATTGGCATGGAAGTTGACAATGACATTGATCGGGGTGATGGAGATGAGGACAAGGGAGAAGAGGTGCAAGATGTGCAAGAATTACAAATGCATGAGTGATTATAGTTAGGCATTGGCAATGATGACAACGATGGAGATGAGGAAGAGGGAGAAGAGGTGCAATATGATAGTGATGACGACATCTATGATCCAGCAGCTACCGATCAGGAAGAATATTTCTAATTCATGCAATACTATATTCTTATTATTATTGCAATTATGTTTGGTTCATTTTGCATCTGTTTATAAGTATTTGTAATTAACTATGCTAATTGGTTTACTCTTTTAAATTGCAGACACTCGACAAAATGCCTAGCGGAAGGGCTACACATCGTTCACTCTAGGACCTCTACATGATGCCGCCCGCAGAGGCCGCGGAGCCCGCGGTGAAGACCTCGCAGGCAAGGAGACGACCTCGCGGCCACCCCCGTGCGAGGCTGACTGTGCAGTCGGCTCCCACACCGGCCATGGACGAGGACCACCAGGCCATGGACGAGGACCACCAGGCGGCCGGGCTCCACACAGACTCCGGTGACGCCCCAAAGCAGGCGGTAGGAGAGGGCTCTACCTCCTCGTCGATAGTCTGGTTGCATGGGCCCGCGAGGCTCCCGTCGCGCCTGATCCTAGCTCCCCACCGCCCGGTGATTCAACCCGTGGGCGACGAGTAAGTATTATTTCAGTACTATTTCATATGAAGTATTGAAAATCAAACTACAGACTAACATTTTTTGTTAATGACTCTTGCAGCAACTGGGTAGTTGTGTCTGGACAGAAGGGTCGTCACATCAATGGCATTCTTGACATTCTGATTCGGCAGCACTACCCTGGACTGGTCGAGTACAACGGGGTGACGACGCTACCCTAGACATGGGCCCACTTCTACGCCGCTGAGGACAACGACCACGGATCCATTGTGGTGTGGATCAAGGCCGAGTTCTGAGTGAGTCTTCATCGCACTAAATTTGTCAAAACTAGCATTCATTGGTCGTTCTTGATATAATGAAACGATACATGATGTCTGTATGCAGGACTTCTACACGTGCGAACCAGGGCACGAGGACAAGGTGTCGCAAGTGCAGGACAAGGTCTGCAAGGCTCGACTCTCGCACCTGTACCACGAGACGCGGCTCCAGTGCATTATCAACCACCACGCCGACGTCCTTGGCGAGAAAGTGTCGAAGAGCGAGGCCAGGACCATGACGCTCACCAGGGAGCAGTACCAGCCGGTAAGTATGAAACATCAATACTACAACCCTACATGATCGGTATCTTCTGACGTATCAGTAACTTGATTACATGTAGCGATGACCTGATTGGTGTGCCAGGCACCCCCTCTGCTGGGACTATATTGTGGACATGTGTCTCTCGCCCGAGTGGATGGAGAAGAGTTAGATCTGTCGTGACTGCCGCCTGCAGATGACTGGGACCGCACACCACCTGGGCAACCAGAGCCTCTCCCAGTATGCTTCGGGCTGGGTAATCTTCTTTGTGTTTTCATCTTTATTTTTTTATTATAACTCTCAATTATCATTACTTTTAATCCTCTTTATGTTTTCCTCGTAGTCCGGGTCGCACCAAGGACAGGAGTGCAACGACTTCATGGCATTCAGCCTGGCACATAAGGGCAAGGTGACAGACCCCACGAACACCTACAACCCAGCGCACGGGCCCGAGCTGTACACCAACCCCAACGCCCACAGCAAGGTTACCGAGTACATCTTGGCGGCTCGCCAGCGCCCTGGGGAGGCCTTCGATCCGGCCACCAAGCCCCTAGACGCAGAGATCGTGATGAGGCTAGGAGGAGGGAAGCAGCACGGCCGCTACTAGATGGCGAACATCGCGCTCGACTCTGCCTCTATTCCCAACATTGCGGAGATTCGAGCAAGGAGCACGAGCTCGTCCCTCCCCATACGCCCTCGGTAGGTAAGCTCACAGCAGCAGATCTCGGATCTCGCGGTTAGTACTCGTTCATTGCTTTTATACATCTATCTTTCATTTGCATTGTTTAAACATTGTGGGTGACCTGTGTACAAACCCAGAGGGCGGCTGAGGAGCAGAGGATGCGGGACATGTTCAGCTCCATGGCCAGCCTTAGTGCAATTACAGGTGTGGTCGTGCCCAAGTCGCTTCTCCGCCCAATTGTGGCTGTGGCTCCTCCACAGCCTCTTGTTTTTGGGACTCCGGTCAGTATATCTGGTGGTTTATTCCTTTAGCTTGTGTGAATTTCCTGCAGGTACTCATGATTTGACTACTTCTTTGTGCAGCAAGTGTCTATGAGTTCGAACCTGACAGTTCAAGGCGGTGGTCCTTCTCCACAGCAGGGGTGGCCAACTGACACTCCTCCACAGCCCGGGTTGCTAGATGACTCTTCTTCACGGCCCGACGGGTGAAGATGGTAGTAGGTACTTGTCCTTTGTCTATTTTCATGTCCCTGAGACTTGTATTAGACTTAGACTTGTGTTCGACTTAGACTTGTGACATATTCATAGCTATGTGATGAATTATGGACTCTATGTGATGGATTTATGGATGACATATGTGTATGTGATGTATTATGGACGATATATGTGTTTGTGATGGATGTTTGTGATGCTATATGCGTATGATGGATTGTGAATGATGGATGTAATGATATATATGTGATTTGAATGGTGGGTGCGATATATATGTGACTTGAATGGTGAATGTGATATATATGTGATTTAAATGGTGAATGTGATATATATATATATATATATTTGTCTATTTTTGTCTATGTATTGTTGGAAAGCAAAAAAAAACAAAAAAAATAGCAATTTTTATTTATTTGCTGAGTGCCACACTAGGCAACAATTTAGTTACTGAGTGCAATTGCCACTGCACTCGGCAACTCTGGGAAACAGAGAGCCTAAAACTGTCAGGTTTCCCGAGTGCAATAAATATTTAAAAAAATAAAAAAAATTAGTTGTCGAGTGCCCGCTGCCAGGCACTCGGCAAATAAATTTCGGCACAAAAAATAAAAAAATTAGTTGCCGAGTGCCTGGTGGCTGGCACTCGGCAACTAATTTCGGCACAAAAAATAAAAAAAATAGCTGCAGAGTGTCAGCCATCGGGCACTCGGTAACTAATTATTTAAAAAAATATAAAAAATAGTTGCCGAGTGTCAGCCACGTCAGCACTCGACAAAAAATCCGTCAAGGTTGACGGCCCAATTTTTTTTACCGAGTGCTTGACCAGGCACTCGTCAAATCAATTAACACTCGGTAAATTAGTTGTCGAGTGCCCGAAATCTGACACTCGATAACTAAATTAGTTGCCGACTCATTGTTTGCCGAGTGCCATTTGCCGAGTGCGGCACTTGATAAACTATTTGCCGAGTGCGGCACTCGATAAACTATTTGCCGAGTGCAAAAGGCTTGTGCTGAGTGCCCCTAGCACTCGGCAACTCTTGGATTTCCTGTAATGAGTAGTATAGTACGCACGTAGTATATACATTAGTGTATGACTTACTATATATACGTACACGTACGTACGTACGTCAAACAAGCTAGTTGATGAAAAGAAAATTTTAATAAGGTGATTATATTTTGTAGATCCATACGATGGCTCCGTCCGATCGATCCGTAGGATATATACTTTGCTTCACCTGCACGTACGTCGATCGATCCAACAACCCCAACGCCCCGACCCCAAGCAATAATGCAATGCACACCATCCAACAAATTAACAAATGGATGATGTACCATGGAGCATGCAGCTAGAGGACGCATAGGGATCGATCGATCGATCGATCGAGTATCTACACAAGTCGTCGTCTTCCTGGCCTCTCGCGCTTTACAGCCAGATGGAATAGCCAGTATATATATTCAATTATTCCTTTCGTGACATCAAGGGGTACGTATAGTATGTGACATGCACCGAGAGCAAGCAATGCAAAGAACAAATTGTGTTAAAAGGAACGTATCGTCGTATCGTAGCTAGCTTGTAACGAACCGCGCATGCCTCTGCCCGTCCGTCCGTCCTTCCTTGCATATACTACATACAAAGCCAGCCGGCCGGGCGGCCAGTAGTACTTGCTTGTAGCTAGGAACAAGATCTTGATCGATCGTCGAGAACGCCCACCGAAGCTAAGGCTAATAATAAAGCTACGGAGATCATATCGATCATCGACAATAAGATCGAAGCTGCTAGCTAGCTAGCTAGGACCGACGACATAAAAACAAGCTAAGTGGCAGGCAGGCAGAGAGAGCTACCTAGCCGGCCAGCCTGCAGGAGAGGAGGACAGGATCATCGTCATCGAGGCCGGCGCGGCCGGTCGATCCGACTACGTACAGGCGGCGACGTACAGCTAGCTAGCTAGCTAGCATCGACGACGACGACGACATGGCCGAGAACCTCGTGAAGCCCGTGGCGTTGCTGCTGCTGCTGCTGAACCTGTGCATGTACGTCATCCTGGCCATCATCGGCGGGTGGGCGCTCAACGTCGCCATCGACCGCGGCTTCATCATCGGACCCGAGCTGCGGCTTCCCGCGCATTTCCACCCCATTTTCTTCCCCATCGGCAACTTCGCCACCGGCTTCTTCGTCCTCTTCTCCCTCGTTGCCGGCGTCGTCGGGATCGCTTCCGCCATCGTGGGATTCAACCACCTCCGCTTCTGGAACTACCACAGCCTGCAGCCCGCCGCGGCGTTGGCCCTCGTTGCGTGGGCACTCACACTCGTAGCCATGGGGTACGTATCCATCATCCTCGTCGTCGATCTGCACACATAATATATTATTATATTATACGTAATCTATCCAACTACTATGGAGTGTACTCTGTCCATCCTAAATTATTTAGAGAGTCAAAGTACCATAAGTTTAACCAAATTTATATAATAATATAATAGTATTTATAATGTCAACTAAGTATTCTCATCAATTATATTTTAATAGTATTATACATATTTGATATCATAAATCTTTATGTTTTCTCTATAATTTTGATCAAATTTGAGATGCTTTGACTTCTAAAAATCTTGAAATGCTTTATAATTTGGAATGGATGGAGTATAATAGTATGTGTGTTATTATTTGAACATCATCTCATTTATATCATACATTTATATGTTTTATTTAATTGCAGGCTAGCTTGTCAGGAAATCTCTTTCGACCGAAGAAACGCCAAGCTGGTATGCAGTAGCGGATTTCTCGTCACATTAAACTTTTATATACATGCATGTAATATTAAATATAGGTAAAAAAATTTGCATGTAATTTAATAGACGAATCTTTTAATCTTAGTTATTTCATAATTAAATAATAATTCTCAAATACAAACATGCTACAGTGCAAAATTCTAAAAGATTTTGCATCTAAACAAAGCGTTTAGTTGTGGATAAATTTTTGCTCTAGGAATTGATTCTTTCAAGAAGTACCTAGCAATTACTAACAAATTAATAATTAAAATGATTGTTAATTAATTAGCTAGGAGAGTGATATATATTTATTATCTATTTATATTAATCCTAGCTATATTGATTAATTATATGTATTAATTTGTGTCCTACTCCTACGTACAGGGCACCATGGAGACCTTCACCATCATCCTAACAGTGACGCAGTTCTTCTACGTGCTCGTGATCCACGGGGAAGTCACGGACCCGTCCCGGTGGAGCGCCGCGGCAACTTTGCATGAATATATATGAAATGAAAAGGATAAATTAATATACCAGCAGCCAGAGCCACGGCATGCATGACAGTATGACACGGATTTGAGGCAAGGGAGACGAAGGAAATAAATAAAGTTTATAAGGGATGGAACGAATGAACTAGCAGGGTGTGATTTGCTTGTTTTTGTCCACTTCATTCGTTATTCGCGTTTGCTAGATTAATTATTGTTTGAGTGCAATCGGAGAGAAAGTATATATATATATATATATATATATATATATATATATATATATATATATATATATATATATATATATGTATATGTTGACAATTTCAATTACAATATTCATATGGATGGTGTATGAACAATTGGTTTAATTACGGTCGTGTTTGAACATACATGTATATATCTACCCCAAACCATATATATTGGAGTATATTGGAAGGTATTGACATACGTTTGCCAATGCACACGCACACTACTCCACCCTCCATTGCTCCACCCTCCATTGTTCATCTCAAGGCCAGCGTGGTTTGGTTCATTCCCCACTCAACTGCAATGTCTGGTCCACTAGTCTTTGAAAGAGGAGAGAGTACAATCATGAAGACTTTGTAAAGGAAACACGAAATGTTAGATTTGCACTGAGTACTGATGGAATGAATCCATTTGCTAAGAGGAGCAGCACGCATAGCACATGGCCGGTGATCCTCTGTTGACACTATTTTTTTATACGTGTCAATATGAACCGGATACACTGATCGGTAGAAGGGTAGTTATACCGATCGGTAGAAAGATGATTGCTTTTCTTTATCGGCATCAGAATCCCACTAATTGGATTGCCGATGGAAACAGGGGATTGAAGAAACGAAAGAAGGTATTGACTGACCAGGAGGGTGTTGCCGATGGAAACAGGAGAACATTGCCGATCGGGAATATTGCCGATGGATACAAGTTGATGTGGCTGACGTCAGCAGCAAGTTGCCGATGGCAATAGAGGGAAATTGCGGATTGAAAGAGTCTGCCGATGGAAAGTTTGATCGTAAGGGAAACGGATAAGGAAACTAGCGATTTTATGCTAGTATTATTGTTTTAGTTTGAGTCCGACTCTTGCACGAGTCGTTTTATTTCATTAAAAATAGGAGTTTTTTTAGGTATGAGTTCGTGTCCATGTATAACTCCATTTACTGGAGTATAAATATGTACCCAGGGACGGTGTAGAAAAAATGAATCAATCAAATACAAATCTATTACTTTTTATCTACTTTTCCAGCATCTACTTTTATCGCATTAGTTCTAGTTTATTCACGAGTTCTTACGATCTCGATGGGCTGCATCTACAAGACCTCCGTCTACTTCGCGAGTTCCGCTTTTTGAGCAATCTGAGCCTTGACGTCCAGGCGCATCGCCGTCGTCTCATTCATCGTTGTTCTATTTATCGTCCTTGTCGATTAACTGGTCAGATCGACTGGCACACCTTTGGAAACCGAGTTCGGGTATAAGCTGAAAGGATCAAGATGCCCAAGAGGGGGGGTGAATTGGGCTTGTTTTAAATTTCTAAAGCAAATATGAAAACCTATCAAATGTCAATCACCCCCTAGTGCCTACGATCCGTGTGTCCTAGCTAGAAAGCGGTAGCAGTTCATAAGAATTAAAGGCAACCTAAGCAATTCTAGTAGATAATATAAAAACAAGACGGAAAGGAATGCGAAAATGTAAAGAGCTAGGGAAAAGAAGTTCTCAGTAACGCAGCAATTTTTTCCCGAGGTATCGAGGTGTCGACACACCCCCCTAGTCCTCGTTAGAGTGCTCTCTACGGGCTGATTCTTCGCCACTCCGGCTCGGTGAATCGCCCACAACCGATCACAGAAGCTTGGTGAAGAGCCGCCAACAATCTTCCGGCGATCACTTCCTCCGAACACCACCAAACCGTCTAGGTGCTGTCGAACACCAAGAGTAACAAGCACAAGACCTTCACTTGACCCACTCAAGGCTAGGAAGGTGGATGGATGCACACAAGTCACTCCTAATCACTCTAGGAGGGAAGAACAAGATGAACTCTCTCTAATCTCTCCCTCTCCCCCTTTGACTCTCCAAAGGATTTCTCAAGGTGTCACCAGCTGAAACAATGGCCAAGAGTCCCTCTAAGGATGAAGGGGGCAACTATAAATAGTCCCCACCTCCAAAACTAGCTGTTTTTACTTTTTCTTCTCTCTGCGAAACCACCGGACTAGTCCGGAGCTCATACCACCGGACCATGCACACTGGTCCGAAGCTCACTCTGGATTCAAACTCAGGCACCGTCGGACAACTCTGCTTGGTCCGACGCACTGGTCCGGAGCCATGGTGCTCTCTGAGTGAAAAACTTCTTCTCTTTTTCATACCACCGGACCACTCTCCTTGGTCCGGAGCCCTGATCCGACGCTCTGGTCTGGAGCCAGGGGACTCTCTGCATAAACCCAAACTCCTGTCTTGAGGCGTCGGACTAGCCGTCGGACTAGTCCGGAGCCTTCTCTCTTCCTGAACCAAGCCATTGGACCACGCTCCTATGGTCCGACGCTTTCCAGACAGGTGGTCCGGAGCTCCTCGAGCTGAGATTTTGCCTAAGTCAGGGACCATCGGACCACTCTCCTTGGTCTGACGCCCACTTAGCAGAGTGGTCCGGAGCCTCTTTCTCCCTCTATATCAACTGTTTTGGCTGAGGTTTCTCAAGGGATTTTGCTCCTACCATTTCTAGGGTTTATCAAGGGCTGAAAGCAGGGTCTCTAAGACAAGTTGTGACAAGTGTGCATATACCCACTCTCCTAAACTCTCCTAGGTCAAGCTACTAATCTCATACCCCCCTTTATAGTACGGTCAAAGGAAAAACAAATCCCTAGCTAAACTTAGTGCCCTTCTCAACCTTATGGCACTAAGAACTAGCCTAGTCTTCGACGTGTATCTTCATCCTTTGCAGCCGAAACGATTTCCATCTTGGGGGCATGAATATCCATTAAGCCCATTCAAATTGCATCACTAATGACCTAACATTAACAACTTTGCCTCTGCAAACACACGTTAGTCATAGTGATCTAGTATTGTCGTTAATCACCTAAACACAAGGGTCCATGATTCTTCAATCTCCCCCTTTTAGGTGATTGACGACAATATAAGCTCGAGTAGAGAATAATGAGTGAATTTTGATAAGAGAAAACATGACTTGACATGAGATAGGCATGGGTTAGTGATAAGAAAGACAACAACATGCCTAACCATTCAAGCCATGACAAGCACAATAGATATGAATTGAGCATAGTACTTGATTTCATAAAGGATATGCTATAGCCAAAAGATCAGAGGTTAGTGCGGAAGCAATATAGCATAGCCAAGTGACATGATATATATAGATGAATGTCCACACATGTCACAAAACCATCAAGTCTCAACCATCACACATATCATACAATGCATAAAGACGGTAAACGTGGTGCATGATGCAATAGAGTTTATACACATCAAAAGAACGAGTCCTACTAGCTCCCCCTGAAACTAACCCATCTACTCGACTCTCCCTCTCCCCCTTTGGCATTGAAGCACCAAAACTAGGCGTCTGGAGGCGGAGTGGAAGCAGCCGTGGAGCGGTCGAGCACCCTGAAAGCTGCCAGATATGTCTCATCACCTGAGTCCTCCCCCTGAGCATCTGACGCTGGTAGTGAAGCGGTCTGGGGGTCGGTAGCTGACAGGCCTGCTGCGGTCGAAGACTCTGGAGCAGTAGCTGGAGTAGTAGTAGAATCAGAGACTGGTGCCAGGACCTCTGCGGGAGCCTCAGGAGCTGCGGTGTCCGGTTGTGCCTCATGCACTGACTCAACTGGAGTCTGAAGAACCGGAGACTGCGGAGGCTGTACTGGAGTGGAAGTGACCACTGTGGCATCGGTATCAACTATGGCTGTAGGTGGGGTAGACACGGCTGGAGCCCGACTATCGTGTGTAGCCTCGGAGAAAGCTACTGAGGAACGGTGCTGATCAGCTGTCGGTGCAACAAGCTCTGCCTCAACCTCTGCTGCTATCTGTGGACCAGTGGGGGACGGCTGCCCGGTAATGGTGCTGAACGACGCAGACAGATCTCTGGCAGTAGCACCCATCATGACGGTAAGTGGAGTGAAACCAGTGGTGAGTGGGGTGAACTGCTGAGTGGGGCTAAAGGTGTCCAACCACTGTGTCACCTGAGTCACCGATGACTGGAACAGGGTGGTCAATCCGGCACCCTCAAGTCCACTGGACTGTACGGCTGGGGTGGGAGTGACTGTCTGACCGGCGGAGCTCGTAGGGGCCACTGAAGGGCCAACTGAGGGTCCAACTGAGAACTGTGGGCCTCCTATCTTCCCAACTAACTGAGAGGGCTGTGAGGTGCTCATCATCTGTATCTGAGGGGCTGCAGGAAACTCAAGAGGAGGAGCGCCAGTCCACTTCATCATATGGGCCATAAAGGCCATGTTCTGCTGCTGCAGCTGCTGAGACTGTAATTGTAGGCGCTGTGACTCCAGCTGCATAGCTAGCATCTGTCGCTGCATCTCGAAGTGACGCTCCTCAGACTGTCGTTGCATCTCATCCTGTCGCTGCTATACCTGTGTAACTGCAGTGACCAAGGAACTCTGCTGCTCATTCAGTCGGTCAAGAATCTTCAGCATCATGGTCTCGGTGGCAGAGGCAGAGCCGCCAGCCTCAGTGTCGTGAGCCCGTGGGGGTATAGTCGGAACTGGCTGGAAGTCGGCATCTGAGCTATCTAAAGTAGTCTCCTCAGGAGTCACATCAGCTCCAGTGTCTAGTCCATGGAGCTCCTGCTGCTCAACAGTGCGTATAGCCTCATCCTGAGCATCAACCTCAGCTCTGTCAGCTGGAGCAGTCCTCTCTTTGACCAGACGAAGGACCCGGTTCCCAAACCGGTAGTCAAACGACCCAAGGACTCTGTAGGCCGGGAAAGAAGTCGGTGACTGGTCTAGCTAGGCGCGGAGTCTAGGGTTCGCTCCCTCAAGCTCAATAGCTATGATCGATGAAATCCAATGAGCATAGGGAAACTGTCGTCAGGCCCTCATACCATCTTCTATCACGTCCTCAATCTCTGACACAAGAAAGTCGGCGATGTCGAACGGTGTCTGAGAGACTAGGGCCTGAAGGAGAAGCTGCTGCATGTTTGTCAATCCTTCCTTGTAACCCGTGCGAGGAAGCAAAGTGCGACGGAGGACCTCGTTCAACCTGTGAACGGTGGGTCTGAGCTCTGTTGGGCTACGTCTGGAGCCCTCTGAGAAAGGTGGCTTGAAGAGAGGAGCCACCTCCTGAACTGACAGTGTACGTCCACCTCAAGCTCTGCGAGGCACGGAAGCTCCTCTGTAGCACTCATAATGTAAATCGAGCTCGCCACCTTGCTGACGGAGGTGGAAGATCTCTCTGAGTCTAGTCAAGTAGAGCCTGTATCGCTCACCTCTGAAAGTATATTGCACAAGCTTGTGCTCTGGATCCACCCATACTGAGGCATAGAACTCTCTGACCCATCTCTCAATGTAGTTGCCGGAACGCCCAAGTAAATCGGAGAGTCCCGGAAGGTAAGTAAGGAACGGTCTGATCTCCTCACCAGCTAGCTCAACTATGCTCTCTAAGGAGCAAACCCTGTGCGGTCGAATCTGAATGCTGGTAAGCTGAGCTGCTCTATAAAAATCCTCCATGAGAGGTGTGTGCCAACCGGGTGAGGCTCTGGGGTAACGCTGATCCGGGCACCACTTCTCTAAAGCAACAAACCGTAGCTTCTTCACCTGCTTTGCTGTGAGATTCCTCAGATCGAGGTGAACTGAAGCTGAAGCTGCTGTGGGAGATGCTGACTGAGGTGACTGAGCTGACTGGGAGCGAGTGGAACACCCCCAAGAGCATGGTCCCAACGGTGTACCCAGAGCTTCAGTGACAAGCTCTGGCTCCTCTGGAGTATCCTCGGTATGTGACCCAGCTGGAGGAGTAGAAGGTAGATCCTGCGGAGAGGTGCCAAGTCTCACTGACCCTCGGCGACCGCCTCGCTTTGCGCGGTCTGCTGCATCGGCCACTGCTTCGGCTTTCTCAGCCTCTGTGAGCTTGCGCTTCTTTTTCTTTGCCTTCTCAACAACTAGCTTCTTGCCCTTATCTCTGGAAGGACGTGAAGGAGGCGGAGTATCATCACCTGACCCAGCTGCGCGAGCACGAGTACTGCGAGTCATACTGGATCAATCAAAGAAACACTACCCACTGACAACTGTCAAACACCAGAGTCACTGCCAACTGGAAGAAAACAACTGACAGATCACAAAGAATGCTGCCTCAAGAACCACTGATCTCTATAAGAACCACTGCCCACTGATCAAACAACTGAAAGAGGGGCCTGCAAGCCACTAGACTGAACCTCTGAGGCTTTGCCTCAATCCTTACTCGCGAGCTTTGCCCTGAGTTAAAACTGCCACTGACTGCTGTTAGATAGAATAGACAGGGTATATATATAAGCATATAAAATCTAGAGATAAGAATCCGTAGAGAAGCAAGCATCTAGATAAGTGATAGAATGAAATCTGACATGATACCTGAGGTAAGAAAGCGTATCTATTCAGAGCAATTCAAGTACCAAACCACACTCCAAAGGATGTATTGCCAACTGAAGAATTGCAATTGACATTTAGACTTAGTGAATTTGAATTGAATATGGATTTTCAAGGAATAATCTAGGACATGACTCTATCTACGACTCAACAAAACGCGACGTCGAAGATGAAACCATACCCTAGCGACAAAGAAGTGAAGTCGATGACGACGAAGTCAACGACGACGAATTGAAATCGGTCGGGAACGAAAGCGTCGAAACCCTTCTAGGGTTAGGGCAAACCCTAGCTTCTTCTGTTGAAGTGGCAATGTAGAAGAGGGGGGGAACCTAGGTTGCTCGAGCTTGGCAGGTTGGCAGGGAGGTGGAGGAGGCTTAGGGCGCCGGCGAGGGGGGGATCCCAGCGGCGAGGCGGTGGAGACAGCAGGGCAGCGCTGGGCGGCTGTGGAGAGGTGGTGGCACTGCGGCGTGGCGATAAGAGGTGGAGCAGAGGGTAGAGCAGCGGGGGGAGAGGCGGCGGAGCTCAGGTGGAGTCTCACCGGCGGCGAGGACAGCGGCGCGGGTGCTAGGGCGGAACGGCGGCGGTGAGTAGCGGCGGCGTACGGTCGGCAAAGGTAGAAGACAAACGAAACAGAGCCGTTCGCGGGGGGTTATCCGCAAATTTTTGAAGCGGCGGACCACTATGCATGGTCCGGAGGCTGGTCCGACGGGTGGTCCGACGGTACCAAAGAGGTGAAAACAGTGAGCAACCGACCACCGGACCAAGGCGTCGGACTACTCACCGGACTAGTCCGACGGTGCACCGGACTGGTCCAACGGTGCTTAGATAAAACTGACAGAGGCACCGGACAACTTGTCATTGGTCCGGAGGAGCGTCGGACTCTGGTCCGACGGATTTTGTGACTGGAAAAGTTTTATGCAGTGAGGGACAGGGCGTCGGACCACTGCGTCGGACCATTGCAGAGTGGTCCGGAGGGTGGTCCGGTGCTTAAATTTGCTCTGAATTTTCCTATTTTTCTCTCCAATCTTTTCTCTTAGCCATGTACCAATATAAAAGAGCAAAGAGGAACACATGTTGGACTTAAAATAAGAACCATCTCTCAAACCCTCAATTTTAGAGATAATTTGCCATAGGCTAGGATTAGTTTTCATAAGAAAATAATTCAATAAAGCTCCAAGGGTCACCATAGGGGCACAAGAGGGGTATTAGCTGAAGCTAGAGAATTGAATTGCTCCCCCTAAGTGTTGAACCTAATGATGACCAAAAAAACTTAACCGAAAAGAAACGAAGAACAACACTCATGCATATGCAATGCAAAACGGGATTTAAATCTAGGTTGCTTGCAAGTTTAAACCGCGGTTAAGCTTTGTCACACGCTTTGAGGGCGGTTATATTAACCGCGTTAGCCAAGCCTATGTGCATTACCAAATTAAACATGTTATATTACATATGAATGCATGATTCACACAAGCTCAACTTTTAGTGAAGTTAGAGTGATCAAGCACATTCAACTCGCTTCTCAACCTACAAAAGGTTGTTTCATCGAGTGGTTTAGTGAAGATATCCGCCAATTGATCTTCGCTCTTAACTCCAACTAGTGTGATGTCTTTCCTAGCCACATGATCTCTAAGAAAGTGATGGCGAATATCAATGTGCTTGGTGCGAGAGTGTTGAACCGGGTTGTTAGCAAGCTTTATGGCGCTTTCATTATCACACAAAAGTGGAACTTCTTTTAAAAACACGCCATAATCAAAGAGTGTTTGGGTCATGTATAAGATTTGTGCACAACTTGCTCCCATGGCAATGTATTCCACCTCGGCGGTTGACAATGCCACACTGTTTTTCTTCTTTGAGGACCAAGAAACAAGTGATCTTCCTAGCATGTGGCACCCGCCGGAGGTACTCTTCCTATCAACCTTACACCCGGCATAATCCGAATCGGAATAGCCAACTAGTTGGAAGGGAGCTCCTTTGGGATACCAAAGACCCATGCTAGGGGTGTGCCTTATATACCTAAGGATTCTTTTAACCACACAAAGATGCGACTCCTTAGGGTTTGCTTGAAACCTAGCACACATACACACACTAAACATGATATCCGGCCTAGAAGCGGTGAGGTAAAGTAAACTACCGATCATAGAACGATAAAGAGTTTGGTCAATCGGTTTACCTCCCTCATCGAGATCGAGATGCCCATTAGTAGGCATTGGGGTCTTGATTGACTTGCAATCCTCCATCTTGAACTTTTTGAGTAGATCATAAGTGTACTTTTCTTGAGAGATGAAGGTCCCTTCTCTCATTTGCTTCACTTGAAAGCCGAGGAAGAAAGTTAGCTCGCCAATCATTGACATCTCGAACTCCTTGGACATCAAGTCTTGGTTTGTTGATCCAAATATAATGTCATCGACATATACTTGGCAAACGAAGATCTCTCCATTAAGCTTCTTGGTGAATAGTGTAGTGTCAACAATCCCGATCATGAAGCCCTTCTTGATTAGGAAATCCCTTAGCCTCTCATACCAAGCTCTTGGAGCTTGCTTCAATCCGTAGAGTGCCTTGGACAACCTATACATATGATTAGGCAAGTTTGGGTCTTCAAACCCGGGAGGTTGTGAGACATAGACAAGTTCATTTATGAAACCATTTAAGAATGCGCTCTTCACATCCATTTGAAAAAGTTTCATTTTGTGATGTGAAGAATACGCCAAAAGGATACGAATGGCTTCAAGTCTTGCAACCGGTGCAAAGGTCTCTCCAAAATCGAGTCCTTCTACTTGAGAGAACCCCTTTGCCACCAATCTTGCTTTGTTCCTCACAACCACGCCTTGATCATCTTGCTTGTACCTAAACACCCACTTGGTGCCAATGATTCTTGCATCCTTTGGCTTCTCTTCAAGTGTCCACACTTGGTTCCGGGTGAAGTTGTTGAGTTCTTCATGCATGGCATTCACCCAATCCGGATCCGCAAGTGCTTCTTCTACACTAGTAGGCTCAACAAAGGAAACAAACGAGTGATGTTCAACATAAGATGCAAGTCTAGAGTGAGTCATTACTCCCTTTGATGGACTCCCTATGATTTGATCATGGGGGTGAGCTTGAAGGATAGATGTTGATCTTCTATTTGTCTCTTGAGGAGGAGGATGCGGTGCTTCAACATTGCTTGCTTCGGCCTCGGCTTGATCTTGAGGAATGTGAGTGTCTTCTTGAGCTCCCCTCACTTGATCTCCTTCATCAACTTGAGGCGTGTGGGGTGGAGAAGGATCTTGATTTGCTTCATCTTCAACTTCTTCCACCTCTTGCGGGTTGATAGCACCAATTGGTATATTCTTCATTGCCTCCCTCAAGGGTTCATCACCTACATCAATATCCTCAAGCGCTCCTTGGGAGCCATTAGTTTCATCAAACTCCAAGTCATACGTTTCTTCAACTAAGCCGGTGGCTTTGTTAAATACACGGTATGCCTTGGATTTAAGTGAATAACCAACAAGTAAACCAATGTCACACCGCCGTTGAAATTTACCCAAGTGTTGGCGCTTCTTGTAGATGTACACCTTGCAACCAAACACCCGGAAGAATGAAATATCCGGCTTCTTCCCATTGACAAGCTCATAGGGGGTCTTCTTTAATAGCCTTTGTATGAAGAGACGATTTGCCGCATAGCAAGCGGTGTTGATTGCCTCCGCCCAAAACTTCTTCGGAGTGTTGTACTCATCAAGCATAGACCTTGCTAGAGTTATGAGCATCTGGTTCTTCCTCTCTACTACACCATTTTGTTGTGGAGTATATGTGGCGGACACCTCATGCTTGATCCCAACTTCATCACAATAATCTTCAATCTTTGTGTTCACAAATTCGGTGTCATTGTCACTTCTAATCTTCTTGATCTTCACATCAAATTCATTTTGAGCTCTTGTAGCAAACTTCTTGAAGATACCTTGTGTCTCTCCCTTGTCTTGAAGAAAGAACACCCAAGTGTATAGAGAGTAGTCATCCACTACCACCAAGCAATAGAGATTTCCTCCAAGACTAGCATAAGTGGTAGGGTCAAATAGATCCATGTGTAGCAACTCTAGGACTCTTGAGGTTGACATGAAAGCTTTGGTTGGATAAGTGTTTGCCACTTGTGTTGACACCGTTTTTTAGCACGTGTCAAATGAGCTGAGGCTTGACTGGTCAGTGGCCGTTCTCCATCGGCATCGGGAAATCGAGCCAGTATTGCCGATGGGAATATGCTGCGGGAAGACTAAGTGTGTTGCCAATCGAGGCTGGATGGTCCTTGCCGATAAGGTTAATTGATGAAGTCAAGTCGTCTGGGCTGTGAAGTTGTTATTGCCGATTGCCAATAAGGAGATGTGCCGATTGCCGATAAGGAGGTGTACCGATTGCCGATGAGGAGACATTGCCAACTGTCGATGGAGAGTGGTTGCCGATTGCCGATGGCTTGGTGAAGACAGTTATTGGTACAAGGTTGCCGGTCGGGAAGTCTTACCGATGCCGATGGGCATGAGGTGCTGATAGAGTGACTTAGCGGTTGATGTCAGCAGAAGACTGCCGGTGGTCAAAGAAGGAAACCGCGGATTGAAGAGATCTGCCGATGGAAAGTTTCTATTGAAAGGAAGACATAAGGAAACTGGTAATTTTATACTAGTATTATTATAGTAGTTTGAGTCCGACTCTTGCATGAGTCGTTTATTTTCCTTTAAAAAAGGTGTGTTTGTTTAGGAAGATAAATATTGTTATTTTAGATCCGACTCCTGCGTGAGTCAGTTTCCTTAAAGTTAGGAGTTTGTTTTAGGAAGGATACGAGTCGTGTCTTTGTACAACTCTCCATGCGGGAGTATAAATATGTGCCCGAGGGCTACGAAAACAATAAATCCAATATCAAACAAACCAATTTTACTCTTATTCTACTTTTTATCGCAATTTACCCTTTTTTCCATTAGTTATAGCTTTTAAACGAGTTCTTCAAGCTTCGACGGGCTGCATCACCTTGATCTCCGTCAAATCCTTGCAAGTTCCACGTGGGAGTACCTCTGAGCCTTGGCATCCGGGCGCATCGTTGTTGCCTCGTTCAGCTCTGCTCTAGTTATCCTGATCAAGCCCCAATCCCAGCATCCGGGCGCATCGCCGTTGTCTGGATTGGATCTTGCTCTAGTTATCGTCCTTGTCGATTAACTGGTCAAATCGACTGGCACGCCTCCGGATACCGAGCTTTTGGTAATAGCCCGAGGTGTTCGCAGATCCTGACGCTTTTTGTGTCAACACCTCTTTTGGCACGCCTAGTGGGACCCGATTATACAAGTTTTTACATTTACCATGACTAATCCAAGGAGTGTCATTGAAGTCTCCACAGCAGATCTGACGAGTCATCAGAAGCAGGCTATGGAGCAGGCGATGGAGGAGTACAAACGGTTGTATCTCAAATCCTTCAGCCTAAACAGAATCGGCGATGCAGTCCGGAAGCAAGATCCATCGTCACCACGACAGGTCACTTTCGACGCCGATCCTGGTAAAATACAAGAAATGGTTAATTCTGCATTCAATAATGTATTAATTAGTCAATCCAATGTGCTATCCGATGCTATATATGATGGCATTAAGCAAGCTTGCAAGGGAGGATAGGCACCATATTATGTTGGTCCAGAGCATCGTCAACTCGGATTGGCATCTGTTGCGATTCCATCGGCGGTTCCAAAGGTGTCCACACCAATTATGAGCCGATCTGCCGATGAGGTTGCGCCACCAAGATTGAACCCGACAAGTATTACTCAGGTGAACACAAATCTGGTGGCTTCAACAATGTCTGAACCTACGATCCAGAATCAGCAAACATCTGCCAACTGGTGGGGATATGGTATGTCTCCAAGTCTATCTGCTGATTCCAGATTGGTCCAAGATAACCATGCAGGGTGGAAGGTTCCCATGGTGTCGGCAACATCTGTACAGCCGATGGTTCTAGTGATGCATTATGCTACATCTTCTCCAACGGTGCAGTTGCCAACAGGGAATCTGCAAACGGCAATACCCAGAGTGCCGTACGCCCAACCATCGGCAAGTCACTTGCCGATACAACAAGGCCCAGTAGTTGCGAGTCAACCCATGGTGGCAATGGTTCTTCAAACTGGAACACTTGCTAATCAGGGTAGCTATGCTGTTAATTATTCGGCGCCACAAGAACGACAGGCGTCAGCTGGCTATCAGTCATCGGCAACTTCTTGGTCGATGCAACAAGGTATGTCGATTGTCAATCAATCTGTATCGGCAATGACTGCTCAAGTTGTGGTACCCGCGAGTCAAAGCGATCATCCAAGGGTACAACAAGAATAAGCATCAGCCGGTTATCAGCTATCGGAAAATGCTTGGACGATGCAACAAGACGTGCCAATAGTTAATCAGCCTATATCGGCAAATTCTTGGCCGATGCGATAAGGTATGTCGAGTGTCAATCAGCCTGCATCGGCCATGGCTGCTCAACCTACGGTACCTACAAATATAAGTTATCATCCAAGGGTACAAGGGCTGCGAGAGTCAGCTGGTTCTCAGCCATCGGCAAGTCATGTGCCGATGACACCTAATGAAGGTTGGATTGGTCAATCACCGATTCAGCAGCAATATGCGTAGCCTGGGCACCAAGTGACCGGAGCTCTGCAATATCATCCGGCAAATTTTCAGAATGAAGTATCGGTGCATCAACCGATAAGTACTACACCGCAATACTCGTAAGAAAAAGTGTACAATGAGACATCGGTACAGCAACCGATGAATGTAATGAATGTAATACCACGACACAAACCAGCAACTGTGCAAAATTGCCCATCGGCAACGCAGCCGATGCATAATGTTCTAACGACTGGTACTGGGCACGCACCAATCATTTCAAGTACTTTCACATCAAGACCTGAAGAAGTACATCAACCTACTCAACCAATGGACATCCAGAGTGGCCCATCGGTCAATCAGCCGATGCATAGTATTCAACAGACTAACGCTGCAGATATATCGATTGCTCCGACTTGTTCATCACAAAGATATGAAGAGGTGCGTTGACTGGCTCCACTGGTTAGCGAGCCTGAGCATCGGCAAGATCAAGACACGGAGGTGCTTTTGACCAAGAAAATAGATGATTCAGATTCGGGGAAAGAGCTGAGTATCGACATTGCTAAATTGGAAAAATTCACCTTTGATGTCACAGAGGCCGATCAGGATGTCAAGTCATTTGAGCCCAAGAAGACTTGGAGCGCAAAAGTGCTTTTCGTTGGACAAGGGGACTCCGAGTCAGATGAGGAAGTGAACGTCGGCACTGTTGAATGGGTGAAAGATGAGGAGCCGGTACCTTGTGTGCTCGGCCAAAAAAGGATTGGAAAGTTCACCTTCAACGTCACGAAGGTCGATGGGATATTTGACCTATTGCTTCAGGAAGGGCGAATTAAGCTAGCCCTTAATCAAGTAATTCCATCGGCCGAAGAATTCAAGAAGACCAGGTACTGCAAGTGGCACAATGCGACTTCTCATAGTACCAATGACTGTGAAGTGTTCAGGCAGCAGTTGCAGTCAGAGATTAGAGTAACATCCTCCTCTTGATGTATAGACCTAAGTACAACAAAAGTATAACACTTAGGTAGTATAATATTCTTAGAAGTATCAAGATTGAAATCAATAAGGAATGAATTCACCTGCTCTTGAAGTTTTCTGGAATGACTTCTTATAAGTTGACCTTGAATTGTATCATTTATGTTTGATGATGGCGGCTTAGTACTTGAAGTTAGGGATGAAAATGGTACGAATATTTATTCTACCGTCCGTTCGACCGAATTCGTTTAGAGGAGTTTAGACCTGTCTGTATCCAAGTTCGAAGATTAACATCCGATACCGTATCCGTATCCAAATACTAAAATCAGTATATTTATGATGTCGATATCTAATCGTATCCTATCCGACATTTCTGATACTATTCGTATTCTAATCCGAATCCTAACAGAAATATAAAAACAAATACAATATCAGCGATATCCGTTGGTATCCGATCTGTTTTCATCCTTACTTGAAGTAGCATGCATGGTTGAGATGTCCTCATCATACTCTTGGAGACGCTCCCATGCTTCGGGAATCGTCTCATCAGACTGTTGTTGGAAGCTTGAGATCTTTCCACGAAGAGCATTTGTTTTGCCCGTTGGGAAGAACTTCTTGAGGAATGCGTTAGCACACCTCTCCCATGTAGTGGCTTATTCTTTGTGGGCATAGAACCATTGCTTCACCTTTCCCAATAATGAGAATGGGAAAAACGTAGGCGAATGGCGTCAGACGCCACTCCCTTGATAGTAAATGTGCCACATAACTCCATGAAGTGCTGGAGATGAGCATTTGCATCCTCATGGGGCTTCCTGCAAAATGGATTGGCCTACACCATGTAGATCAAGGCTGGCTTCAGCTCGAAGGTGGCATCCCCAAAGTTGACCTCGGGACCCTGAGCTACGTGGGTAGCGGACGGAGCCTAGAAGTCAGAGATCGCCTTCTGGGCCATAGCTTCCTTGAGTTGTGGTGTAAAGCCTCCTTCCTTGAATGGATTCTGGTTCGAGAGGAACCTCTGAGGGGGAACTTGACGACGTCTAGTCCTCCTCAACAGCTCGACTCAACTCTAACTCCCACTCTAGACTAACTCCTAGAACAATCTAAGGAATAGAGCTTGTAGGCTTCTTCACCATATGTATAGAGGGGGTGTCCCTCTATTTATAGTGGGAGGTGGAGTAGGGGCTACTCCAGCGCCACGTCAGCGATCCAGGGCCTTCCATCCTCCACCCTTGGATCCAACCGACCCTTGAACCGACCAAGGGATGGATGGATGTGATTCAGCATGTGGGGAAGAGGTAAGTCGATTGGCAGGGGCCAAACCGACCTAGGTCAGGGGCGATCGACCGACCCCCCTATGGCAGGTGGGGGCCCCTCTGTCCTCTGGAAGTGGCCCCACTAGTTAGGGGACCAGGTGGGGGCCTTATGGGCCCACTTAAGGGTCGGCCGACCCCCCCTGGGGGTCCTAGCCCATGTCTATCGTCTTGGTGCTGGTCCCACTTGTCATTGATGTTATTTGCTGGTTCTGAGGTGATTGTCATGTTTATCTCCTTGGTGTGGGCCCATGGATCCATGTGCTATGAATGTGAGCCGTTGAGAGAAAGCACAGAGTGATCCAAGGGTTGGAAATCACTTTGGGATGCTTCTCTTGGATCATGGCCGAGTGGGAAGCCAAGTGGGCCCACAGGGTGGTCGGCCGACCCCCTATGTGGGTCCCACTGGCTCTCCTTTGCTTCATTTCTTCATTCCTGTACTCAAACACTCATGGACATGTGGAACTGGTTATTTGATAAAATATGCTCATGATGTGTTTGTTTATCCTTGATCCTGAGGTTGTTGGCAACATTTTAGCTATGTAAAAGTTGATCATAATTTGTACCAACACTCATAGAGATCAGTGGTCTGCAACTTACTCGAGATGGTTATTAGAGCCCTAGTGAAAACTTTGATGTATATATATATAGTATTTGTGAGCACTAGAGCATTAGTGAAAACTTTGTTGTAAATACATTTACTTTATGTTTGTGAGCATGAAACTTTGATGTTGTAAATAAGTGTGACTTTATGTTTATGAGCATGAAACCACTTGAATGAAATAGTTAAATACTATATGGGTATAATTGAACATCATCCAATAGGTTTAGGGTAAAATATAGGGTCTGATTTAAATTTAAAAATTGAAAAATTTGCTAGGGGGGCTATTTCCACAGGCGGCTGACTTAAACAAACCGTCTGTGAAAATAGATTTCCACAGGCGGTTCTCTTTAGTGAACCGCCTGTGGAAATCGATTTTCACAGACGGTTCTACATAAACCGCCTGTATTGTGGTCCTATTTCTACTGGCCTCCGGCGCAGGCGGTTATGAAAAACGCCTGTAGAAATACGTTTACAACCGTCGCTATAGTAGGTCTGTGTACTAGTGGGAGCCACAGAGCTGCAGCGAAACCCTAGCTCGCCCGCGGCGCCACCTTCTTTCCCTCCCCGCCACCACCGCCGCCGCCATGGTCGGAGCTCTCCCGCCCCGACCTGGCCCGGCCGCCATCCACCGCTGCCAGAGCCCCTAAACCACCCGCCGACATCGCAACCGCCTGACCTGCCTTCCTCCCTAAACCTCCTTCCTTCTAAGCCCGCCGGAAATTGGGAAGAAAAGAAGGTAGAGCTCACTGGAATCCTAACGCGGAGGAGGAGGAGGAGGAGAAGGCCAACCTTGCCAGATCCGGGATGGCCCAGGCCGGATCCACCATGGCTAGGGCTTGGATCTGCCGGATCCGCCATGGATGGGGTTGGTTTCGCCGGATCCGCCATGGCTGACTGAGGCGGCTGTGGGGAACGGGCACGGGGATGCGTGGTGCGGCGGTGGGGAGTGGACACGGGGAGGCGGTGGGGCACGGTCTCCCCGGAGGTGGTCGCCGGAGGTGGGAAGGAGGTCACCTGCCGCCGCGGGCGTGAGAGAGAGGGAGTGAGATGGAGGTAGAAGACGACATCCCGCCATGCGTGCGTGCGTGGAAAGACGGAGGCCGTGCGGTCTGTTTTTATTACGGTTGCCCGTAGTAAAGTCATTACCCAAAAATATATTCAGGAATAATAGGTTCCTGAATCTTTTTTTAAAAAGATATCTTTCTATTTGTCCTATATAATTATTTATATACATCAGTTTCAGTGGCGGAGCCAAGGGAGGGCTGGCAGGGGCCATGGCCCCCCATAACATTTTGTAACAACCAAAATTAGTAGTATAATTTAATATTTTTATTTATATTAAGAGAGAAATTATATAAAATCTTGATATATATGTATATTAATATCTTCTAGATAATAAAATTATACAAAATATAACTAAATTATAAACTTGTTGCAATGAAAAAGACTAAGTCAGTGCTCAAAATTATGAAGTCACTCTAGACGTCTTGACGTTAACAGGCATGTCACCTACCGATGAAAAAGTAGCGCTTGAGACTTGTTTGGAATTAGAGAATTTCATGGAATTTGCGCCAAAATTTCTCATAAATCGGTTCATTTTTATAGGAAAATCATAAAAACATGAAAAAAATCCCGTGTTCGCTCTTAGATCCTAGATACATATAAGAATATGTCAACACACATTAAATTCAATGAATTAGTGTTCACACTCACCATATGGAACCTAACTGGTTAAGTGTCACTTACTCCCTCTGTCCCTTAATGTCTGTCTCTAGAAAACCGTATTTTCCTCACAAACACGATTCCGGAACGACACATATAAAGTGACGGAGAGAGTAGGTTTTATATGTTGGCTTTTTTTTTGAGCGGTCCCCCTTGACTATAATTCATGGCCCCGTCACTGGTCAGTTTGTCTATTGATTTTGCTTGTACCTTTTTATTTATCTTATAAATAATTTACTTCTATACGTGTTTGACAATCACGATTTTTTTATGTATAAATCACTTTAGAGAGAGGTATTACTTTATTATCGATAGTATCGATTTCGTCGTACCTTAATTTTTTTTTTCCTCCGCCACTGAGTCTGCAGCCGGCTTCCGTCCGGAATGATTATGTTCTAAAAATAATTCCGATCAGAGACGAGAAAAATACGAAGACGATGATTTGACTTGGAGGACGATCGAAAAGGCACGAGAGCACGCTTTCCCACGTGCGATCGGGCCTGCAAAATCGTGTCAACCAAGCAAAAGAAAGTTTCGGATCGATACGATGATCGAGATGCATATGCGACCGGATCGGATTGGAATGCAATGCATCCCGTCCCGTCCATCGATCCCGGCCAGCTTCTGAAATCGATCCAAAGTAGAGCCAATTAACCCCATGCAATGCAATGCAATGCACACAATAGGAGTATTGGAGTATATATATGTGCGCACGGATCGATCGGAAGTGCACCATTATATTCATGCACGTATATGTACAGTACGGAAAAAAGTTAGATGAAGATCATCCATACCACAATTTGGTGGAGATTGTTTGGCTTATATGTAGGTCATCGTATCATTGTAACCGCACGTATGGTAAATTAGATGTTCTATAGTTCACGTATCAGCTACACATCCCTACCGTTTGTTACATTGTGAGGACCATCTCATCCGTACAGTACTATGTAGCATTATCTAGCTAGCGCGCACCCCTTTTATTTGCAGATACTACTGCACGTACGGTACGTCCCCCTTTTACTTAATTATTAGCTTGTTTCAAGAGGTTTTATTAAGTAAGTACGTACACGTGATGTTCAGCTGAGTCAGCTGTTGATGCGTAGTCTCCTAAACTCCTTTATTAGATACTACCCTTACACTCTCTGTATGATTATTTATCTTCTTAATGGAAATGGGTTTTATCTCAGGCGTGGATATAGCATATGAGGGCATCAAGCCCGTACCAGTTGCAGCTCCCGTAGAGGAGTTAATGAGAGAAGATCGAGGGGAAAGTGAAGAAGAGGGAGAGGAGAAGTAGAAGAGACGAAGGAAATGAGGCAGACAAGTATCATCTCTAGATCCATTAATGACCTATATTTATCCTCTGTTTAAATGGAAAACATGGAGTTTTTATTAAAAAAATATATGGACCGATCGAAGCATTCTAAATCATCAGGGCTCGTATATATCCTATCCGAGAAAGGAAGGCAATAATGGAGCTAGCATTTGGTTTCCCAGACCTAATTATATCTACCTAACACACATAATATCAATTCCAAATCCATGGAGACGTGATTACGAGGCCGGCCCGTACGTGCTACCTCCACTACATACTCTCCTTTTTTTATTTCTATTTATTCTATGCATGATGCATCGATGTGTGATACACAGCCGTCGCCCGCCGTAGGATCGGAGGGGAAACCGTTACGTCCAAAGCTAATCCTATCCACTGCTGGCCCATTCATTCTGACGTGGACTCCATGTAGGATTATTCATGCATAATATATACTATTATATTACGTACGGTACGTGCTCTTCTAATATTCGGCTGCTTTGAACACATGCACTTTTTTGTTGAGCTAGCTAGCTACCGTTTTTGTCAAAAAAAAAACTGGTCTTAGAGCGAGTATAATTAAATAATTGGTTTATAACCAATCCAATGCTGATGTGGAGGAAAGAGAAGAGAAGAGAAAAAAGTTTGACTTCCATGCAAGTACCAACCTGAACACAGAAGCCGAGATAATAGTGGGTCCAAGTAGTAAAACTGTGAGGAAGAATAAAAAAGAAAACCTATCTTTTATAGCCAAGTAAGAGACAAGTTATTGTTCTATTATTGAACTTGCTTTTACCAAGAAACAGGAATAGCTTCTAGCTCCATGCTATCGGCAGAAACCGGCCGGCAGCGCCTGCCCCAGTTCTTGCCTCACCCACATGTACCCACAGGCCGGGCTGCCAGTGGACTGGATTACTGGAACGAACCAACGAACCAGTCGAGAGCACTCACAAACCTCCCATCCGATCCGATATATCGAGCTAGCAGGACCTGCTTGTAGAATATATATATATATATATATACTCACTCCGGCCAGGAGCTAACTTAGCTGCTATCTAGGTGGTGCTGGATGCCCGCTCGGTCGTTGGCGGATCGACCTAGCTATATATAAATACCGATCGACACCAACCTCCAACCCCGGGCCTTGCAGGTAGATAGATAGAGGTACAAGTAAATCAAGTGAAGAAGGGTCGTCGTCGTCGTCGGTATATATGGAAACCAAAACCACCACCGCATCATCCTCTCCCAAACCCCACGATCACGGCGGCAGTAGTAGCAGCAAGAAGCAGAAGGCCACCAGCAGCAGCAACTTCCAGTGGGACATGCTGACGCGTTTCCACGCCGGCTACTTCGGCATCAGCCTGGCGCTCAGCGGGCAGGCGCTGCTGTGGCGCACGCTCATCAGCGACAGCAGCGACTCTGGCCTGCTTCTGCTGCCCTCCGTGGCCTTCCGTCTCCTCTGGTCTCTGGCGCTGCTCGCCCTTCTCGCGCTCGCCGCGCTCTACGCCGCGCGCTGCCTGCTCCGGTTCCCCGCCGTGCGCGCCGAGTTCCGTCACCACGTGGCCATGAACTACCTGTTCGCGCCCTAGATCTCGTGCCTGCTGCTCCTGCAGTCAGCGCCCTTCCCGTCCCTGCGCCCCACCGCGGCGCCCTACCACCTGCTGTGGTGGGCCTTCTCGCTGCCCATCCTGGCGCTGGACGTCAAGATCTACGGGCAGTGGTTCACGCGCGGCAAAAAGTTCCTCTCCATGGTGGCCAACCCGGCCAGCCACATCACCGTCATCGGAAACCTCGTCACTGCCAGGGCGGCAGCCAGGATGGGCTGGCACGAGGCCGCCGTCGCCATCTTCGCCGTGGGTGCCGCGCACTACCTCGTGCTCTTCGTCACGCTATACCAGAGGTTCCTCGGATCCGACTCGCTGCCGGCCATGCTGCGACCGGTCTTCTTCCTCTTCTTCGCAGCGCCAAGCATGGCGTCGCTCGCATGGGACGCCATATCCGCCTCATTCGACACATGCTGCAAGATGCTCTTCTTCCTCTCCCTCTTCCTCTTCGCATCCCTCGTACGTACTACTACTGATGTGTCCATCGATCGTTCTTGTTTTATTTTTTGATTGATTGATTAACTAATTTTATTTTATGCGTAGTACGTAATTTTTGCTTCACAGTTTAATTATGAAATTGCGTTGGATGCGCACACGTACACTGCTAGCTAGCTTTTTAATTGTTTTATTAGTCCGATTTTTTTTTAAAAAAAAACAAGTGCTAGCTAGTGAAGCATGCACTAAACGTACTAGTTGGTGATGCATGCATGGTGGGCGGAGACAAACTAAAGATACCCAAGATATATATATGAAGAATATCATCTGATCGATCCCGAAAGCTAGGGAATATAATGTGCGATAGACGACGATGCATGCATATGTATATCTTTTCTTCTCTTTTCCGCCCTCGCTCCCCTATATATGTACACGTAGGAATTATATTATTGGATCATGTGTGCTCTCTATACTATATGTTTGCATATATGACTAGTGGTCGTAGTGCATATATACAGCTGATGACTCATTCCCAACGTACTACACTTTTTCTTTCCATATCATCCATGCTTGCTGTGTTAGAATATTATAGGCAATTTCCATGTAATTTTAATTCTATAAATTAACATAATAATGATGACATATAAAAGATTATATAAAGTTGAGATCATGACATCAACCATGTTCATAGCAACATTAAACATGTGGATGTCAAAAGCATGTGAACATAATATATATAATATCACATATAAACATAGTAAATATTTCATATCAGCAACTGCTACTGAATTGCATATGAAACGATGAAACAGAGCTACTGAAACGTAAACACAACAGCATATGAAACAACATAACAGTAACACTGAAACAGATATGCAGAGCATGAAACTAGCAGGAACAGAGAGCATACAGATTACGAAATGACATAATAGAGCATGTGAAACATACTCGCTACAACATATGAAACAACATGGATAAAACTACTGAAACATATAAAAAATTTACTATGAAAAACAGAGAAGTGACGAGATGAACATACTCACCCATCCGTGCAGCGTCCGATATACCAGAACCTTGACCAACCTTGATGGTCATGACGTAGAGGACGAAGGTGTACAGTCCACCGGGATGAAGACGACGACGACGATCACCGGGAGGAAGACGACGGCGGCGGCGTCACCTCCGAGAAGAAGACGATCGGCGGCGACGTCGATTCTGGGAAGAAGACCACGACGACGTCGGCAGCAACCTCCAGGAAGAAGACGACGACGGCGAACTGCGGGAGCGTCTCCTCCAGGAAGAAGACAACGGACGACGATGTTGGGCAGTCGCGATGACGCTCCCCAAAAACCTAATGCCGATCCCTCGTGCAAGGTCTCGAACGGCAAGGGCTCCGGAGGCACCTGCCCTCTCGCTCCTCCGTGTACGCGGAGTTACGAGATGAGAATGCAACTAGCAGCGGAACTGTGCCTGAAATTTTTGTTCTGTTCGGAACCGTCTCGAGTTGCAACCGGTTAGGAATATATCTCCCACATGGTAGGCCAAGTGGCTGCGCAGAAGGCCGTGCGCGCAGGGAATGGGAAGAGACACGGGCGCATGCGTGCATGCGCGCATGTTCATTATTGGAAGAATGAAACTCCCGTATAATGGTTGAAACTCTCATACTTATTAGAAGGATGAAACTTCCGTAATAAGTTGAAATTCCCGTGGTTAATGGCTATTAAAATTTAACTGGCCACACCACGTTCCGCCTCTTAGACTTCCAATCCGGTACAAATAAAATGTACATAATTACACATCATAGAGCTATTGATTTATTGAATAAATAAATAGGTCAGACCGATAATAAATCTAAAATGCTGTGCTACGTACACGGTGAACTTCACTGATCGTCAAAATGATTTATGATATGCAGGTTTCCCGGCCGACGCTGTTCAAGCGTTCGATGCGTCGCTTCAGCGTGGCGTGGTGGGCCTACTCGTTCCCGCTGACGCTGCTAGCGCTGGCGTCCGCGGAGTACGCGCGGGAGGTGCGGCAGGCGGCGGCCAACGCGCTGATGCTGGCGCTCGCCGTGCTGTCCGTCGCCGTCACCCTCGCCCTCATGCTCTTCACCGCCCTGCGAACCGCCGACCTGCTGCCGCGAGACGACCCCTTCGACTGCTAGCTGCCCGCCCACCTAGCTGCTGGTTCCTCTTCCTCCTAGCTGGCTACCATTTTCGGCCACAGGCAGATCCACACGTACTTATATATATGTGTATATATACTCGTGTGTATAATATATATATATATATATATATATATATATATATATATATATATATATATATATATATATATATATCTCGACTCAGAGGATGCCCAGGCCACGGTTCGTCTATCCAATCGCGCGGATGTATGTAACGGAGACATCGCGGGGTTGCGGAAGTAGCTAACGGCCGAGTGGCGTCGAGGGTGCGGTTGTGCAAACGGGTTTGGATAAAGAATCCGATTGTATCTGACGTAGATCGAGAAGCGTCGTTGCGAGTTGTGTTTCAGTCGTTCGTGCCATTATGGATGAAGACGCTGTGGAGATGGATCCATATGTATTGAATATTGAGTATAATACATGCGTGGTACGTATGTGTTGAGATTAAATAATTTTTTACATTGCTGACATCATACATACTTTCTCTATAGGTAATACTATTTATGAGACATGCACTTCTGTATACGTACTCATATAGTTACTCCATATACCAATATAGTATACGCACATACTTGTTGATCAATTAATAAATATAATTTTCCGTGTGCGCACATCCATTATTTGCGGCTAGCGGACTATCTGTTACTACGTACGTGCTGCTTGTCAAACTTGTGCTAGAATTTGAAATTATTTCTCATGCAAGGAGTATGTTTGCATACAGGTTTGTGAGAGTATGTGTGCATACGTATTGTATGGGAGTATGTCTACATACATGAATAAGAGGAGTATGCAGACATACATATTATTATTATTATTATTATTATTATTATTATTATTATTATTATTATTATTATTATTATTATTATTATTATTATTATTATATTGTCCTGGGCTTCCGAGACTACGAGTACATACATATTAATTTTAGTAGAGAGTAGTGTACGTAGTTTGCTAGTATGTGGACATACTTTTGTGACACGAGTATATATGGACACAAACTTATATCACAAGAGTATGAGTACATACAAATTAAATTTATAATGAGTATGAAAACATACATACATCTTAGTATGAATACATATAGAACATGACAATTAATTAAGGACTCAACCTTTACGGAACCAAATATCCAATTTTCTCCAATTTAACAGAAGGTAAAAAAGAAAAAAGAAAAGACTAGATCGATACTTCAATAGATCATGGTCATGCATCAAACTAAAAACTAGATGGGATCTGACGAAAGACCGTACCAAAATAATTTGTTGGCGTACCGTTGACACCGTTTTTTCCGTTTTTCCGCACGTGTCAAATGAGCTAAGACTTGCGTGGGTCGGTGGCCATTTTCTATCGGCATCAGGAAGTCATCGACAAATTTTACCGATGGAAGTGCGTTGTAAGAAGGGTAAGTTTGTTGCCGATGAGAGCTGCATGATTCTTGCCGATAAAGGTTAATTGGTGAAGTCAAGTCACCAGAACTATAAAACTGTCGATGCCAATTGCCGACGAGGGGATGTTGCCGATGCCGATTGCTGATGAGGAGATGATGTCGATGAACATGGAGTGCTAATGGGTACAGAGTGATGTGGCGGTTGACGTCAGTAGAAGATTGCCAGTGGTGAAAGAAGGAAGTCGCGGGTTGAAGAAATCTGCCGATGGAAAGTTTTCATCGAAGGGAGGACATAAGGAAACTGGTGATTTTATACCAGTATTGTTATAGTAGTTTGAGTCCGACTCTTGTACGAGTCGTTTGTTTTCCTTTAAAATAGGGGTGTTTGTTTAGGAAAATAATATTGTTTGGATCCGACTCCTGCGCGAGTCAGTTATTTCCTTTAAAGTAGGAGTTTGTTTTAGAAAAAGTACGAGTCGTGTCTTTGTACAACTCTCCATGCGGGAGTATAAATATGTGCCCAAGGGCTACGTGTAAATCATATCAATCTATCAAAAACAAATCAATTTACTCTTATTCTACTTTTATCGCAATTTACCCTTTATTGCATTAGTCTTAGTTTATCTACGAGTTCTTCAAGCTTCGACGGGTTGCATCATCTTGATTTCCATCAAACCCTTGTAAGTTCCGCGTGGGAGTACCTCTGAGCTTTGACATCCGGGCGCATCGCTGTTGTCTCGTTCAGCTCTGCTCTAGTTATCCTGATCAAGTCTGAGTCTTGACATCCGGGCGTATCGCCGTTGTCCTACTCAGATTTTGTTCTAGTTATCGTCCTTGTCGATTAACTGGTCAAATCGACTGGCACGCCCTCGGATATCAAATTCGGGTAATAGCCCGAGGTGTTCGCAGATCCTGACGTTTTTTGTGTCAACACCTCTTTTGGCACGCCCAGTGGGACCAATTATTGCATCTATCATGGGTGATAACTCTGACGTTAACCAAAGGAATATCATCGAAGTCTCCGAGGCCGATCTGAAAGATGATCAAAGGCTGGCGATGGAGCGGGCTATGGAGGAATACAAACAGTTGTATCTCAAATCCTTCAGCCTAAGCAGGAGCGGCGAAGCAATTCAGAAGTAAGATCCGCCGTTGCCACGGCAGGTCACGTACAATGCCAATCCTGGTATGTTACAAGAGATGGTTAATTCTGCTTTAAGTCAAGCATTGATTAGCCACTCCAGCGTGCTGTCCAATACTGTCTACAATGCTGTCATGCAATCATTCAAAGAAGGATATGCACCTCAATATGTTGGTCCAGCGTATCATCAACCTGGATCGGCATCTATAAACCCATCGGCGGCTCCAACGACATCCTCTACTCCTGTGGATCCATCTGCCGATGTGGTTACACCGCCAAGACCGAGTCCTGAGAGCGCCACCAAGCTTAATGCAAATCCAGTGGCGTCGACAATGTCAGGGCCTGCTGTCCAGAGTCATCCAGCACCTGCCAACTGGTGGGGTTATGGTGTGCCTTCAAATCCATCTGCTGGTTCTAATCTGATGCAGGGAGATAGCTCAGCTTGGAAGGGCTCTGTGACATCGGCAATACAATCACAGTCGGTGATCCCTATGATGCATTACTCCACGTCCTCCCCAACTGTACAAGTGCCATCAGAAGATTTCCAAGTGATTCCTAAGATATCTCTGATGCCACCATCGGCGAGCTCTATGCCAATGCAACACAGTATAGCAACTGGAAGTCAAACTGTGGTTGTAAATCCTCAAGCCGGAGTACTAGCACATCAAGGCAACCAATTTGTTGATTACTCTAAGGTGCAGGAACAGCAGGTGCCGGTCAGCTATCAGCCATCGGTAAGTCATATGCCGATGATGTATAATCCTGGATGGACTAGTCAGTCGCCAGCTCAATAGCCTGGCGGACTAATGTATCAATACGGAGGTCCAGCAAACACTCAGAGTGGACCATCGGTACAGCAACCGCTGAATATGATGACTCAACCCAATCTATTAAGTGTCCAGAATTATCCATCGGTAAGTCAGCCGATGCATAACGTCCAGATGACTGGTGCCGTGCCCGTAACAACTACACATCATCTTCTACCAAGACTTGAAGAGGCGCGTCAGCCGACTCCACCAGTCAACAACCAGCCAATGAGTTGGCAAGAGCAGGATGCCTATTGGACCGATAAGATCACCGAAGTGATGAAAGAACAATTCGGCATTAAACCCAAGGTTAACACATATTTTTATCGGACACCATATCCTCCTGCATATGACTTAATTCCTCTCCCAAATCGGTACAAAGTGCCTGATTTTACCAAATTCTCCGGCCAAGATGACACGTCAACAATGGAGCACATTAACCGCTTCATTATCCAGTGCGGAGAAGCTGCCAGCAGAGAGGAATTGAGGGTGAGATTGTTCTCTTCATCGTTGTCTGGATCGACATTCATATGGTTTATATCATTGCCTCCAAACTCTGTAATTACATGGGCTAATCTAGAGAGGCAGTTTCACAAATACTTCTTCGCTGGCATACATGAGAAGAAGATTACCGATTTGGTCAAGCTGAGGCAACGCAATGACGAATCGATAGAAAACTTTGTTCAGAGGCTGCGAGACGTGAAGAATAAGTGCTACAGCCTGGTACTTGATGATCGGCAACTAGCAGATTTGGCTTTCCAGGGACTACTGCCGCATATCAAAGATAAGTATGCGTCGCAAGAATTTGAAAGCCTAAGTCATCTGGTGCAAAGAATTGCCGATCAAGATGTCAAAGCCTTTGAACCCAGGAAGACTTGGAATAAAAAGGTGACCTTCGTTGGGCAAGAAGATTCTGGATCCGATGAAGAGCTAAGTATCAACGCCGCTGAATGGGTGAAGGATAAGAAATCTGTGTCTTGTCCGTTCGGCCAGAAAGAAGCTGAAAGGTTCGCCTTTGACATCACCAAGGCCGATAGGATGTTTGACTTGTTACTTCAAGAAGGGCGAATCAAGTTAGTGCCTAACCAAGTAATTCCATCGGCCGAAGATCAGGTACTGCAAGTGGCACAATGCAACTTCGCACAGTACCAATGACTGCAAGGTATTCAGGCAGCAGTTGCAGTCAGAGATCGAATCCGGACGAATCAAATTCGAAAATTCTAAAGTCCAGAAACCGATGAAAATTGATCAGCACCCGTTTCCAAATAATATGGTGGAAACTAATAGAAAAACTAAAATGCTAACATCGGAAGCCGCCAGGAGGAATACATCGATAGATCCTAACCACCAAGTAGCTGAGTGCGACGCAAGAAGGTTTACCGATGACAAAAAAGGTAAGAAGATTGTCGGTGAAGGTAGCAGTGCCAAGAGGGCTCCTGGTGTTATAATCACGCATAAGAAGCCAAGGCAAGAGTATCGGCAATCTCAAAATGAGCGATATCGGCAGGAAGAAGAAGAGCACTAAGAATGGCTTCGACATAAGGACCACTGGAAGTGTCCCTTCTTCGTTCACTGTTGGGAAGAAGGCATCAAGCTACCTACTACCGATAATTGTCCTAAATGCAATGGGTACTACGCTGCCGATAGGTCAGGTAAGAAACCTTGTTTTGATGATCGAGCATCCAGGTATGCCAAGCCGCTCAGAGAGAAGAAATCGGCACATGACCGACTGGGGGGCAAGCTCAGCGCGCATGACAGGCTTGGAAGGCGTGTCGATCAAGAGGAGTTTGAGGAGATGGCCAATGCAAGAGTGCCTGATGAAGAGATATTCTCCAGAGATCCAAACATCGGGAGAGGTGCCGATGCAAGCAGTGAAAGGCGGCATCAGCCCGTTTGGAAAACCAAGCTTCCCCAATGGTGCCCCCAAGGTCTAACAAAGACTCAGAAAAGGAGAATCCAGCGCGAGCGCCGAAATGACTTGTGTGACAATGAAGGTCCTGCAAGGGAAAAGCAGTGGAGGCCAAAGCGCAAGGATAGGGATCCATCGGCAGAAATTAATATGGTCGTCATATTACCGATGGAGTTCATGGCATCCACCAGTGATGAAGAGACTGCCGACATGGCACAATTAGTCCTAGATCCGATGGCGGCTATCTTTGAGAAACCTGCCGATGATGAGAGGCAGCACCTGAGGGCTCTGTTTGTTAAAGGCAGAGTAGATGGACAGCCTATGACAAAGATGCTGGTAGATGGTGGCGCATCTATAAACATAATGCCATATGTCATAGTCAGAAAGCTTGGAAAGGGCGACCAAGATTTAGTCAAAACGGACATGAAGCTCAAGGACTTTGAAGGCAATGTGTCGCCGGCCAAGGGAGCCGTATGTGTTGAGTTGACCATCGGCAGTAAGACTTTGCCAACGATGTTTTTCGTAATCAGTGGCAAAGGCACATACAACTCGCTCCTCGGAAGGGATTGGATCCATGCCAATTGTTGTATCCCTTCTACTATGCATCAGAGTCTTGTGCAGTGGATCGGGGACAAAATTGAAGTCGTCCGAAGTGAAGCCCCATCTACTGTTGCATCGGCAAAATCGGAAACTTATGAGCAGACCAGGTGCATATCCGGTGAAGCTTGGGACAAAGAGTTCCTCAAAGTTGCCGATTACAGCATTAAACCGATCCAAGCAGTTGGTCCTGAAGAAGAATTTTAATGGATCAGTTCGCTGATGATGGAAAACTGGGACAGGGCTTCACGTTCGCCGATGATTTACTCGAGATAGACATCGGCGATGGTAGTAAACATAGGCCTACTTTTATTAGTGCTAAGTTAGATTCCCAATATAAACAGCAGTTAACCGATTTATTAAAGGAATACAAAGATTGTTTCGCTTGGGATTATATAGAGATGCCTGGTTTAGACCGATCGATAGTTGAACATCGGTTACCCATCAAGTCTGGTTTCCAATCACATCGGCAACCTGCGCGCCGATGCAATCCTACTATTCTACCCGACATTAAAGCTGAAATTACAAATTTAATTGAAGTCAGGTTTATTCGGCAATGTCGATATGCCGATTGGATTTCTAATGTGATTCCTGTATATAAGAAAAATGGAAAACTTCGTGTTTGTATTGATTTCAGGAATCTCAACAAGGCCACGCCAATGGATGGGTACCCGATGCCCGTTGCCGATCTGCTGATTGATGCTACTGCTGGACATCAAATCATTAGCTTCATGGATGGTAATGCTGGATATAACCAGATATTCATGGCTGAAGAAGACATGTCCAAGACTGCTTTCAGATGTCCAGATCATGTCGGCTTATTTGAATGGGTTGTCATGACTTTTGGCTTGAAAAATGCCGGTGCTACTTATCAGAGAGCAATGAATTTCATCTTTCATAAGTATATCGGCACGATAGTTGAAATCTATATTGATGATGTGGTGGTTAAGTCCGGAGATTTTGAGAAGCATCTTGCCGATTTGCAAAAAATCCTAGAGTGCACAAGGGAGCATGGGTTGAAGATGAATCCTAACAAGTGTACATTTGGTGCATCGGCAGGACAATTTCTAGGTTTCATGGTCCATCAAAGAGGCATCGAGATCGGCATTGATGCAATTAACAAGGTGGTTGCTCCTACGAACAAGACTGAGCTGCAATCTTTGATCGGCAAGATTAATTTTATTATAAGATTTATATCTAACTTGTCTGGTAAGATTAAATCTTTTAGTCCGTTGTTAAAGCTGAAAGCCGATCAAGAGTTTACGTGGAAAGAAGAACAACAGTTAGCCTTGGAGGAGATCAAGAAGTATTTGGTAAACCCTCCAGTCTTGGTTCCACCTCAACACGGGAAGCCTTTCAGGTTGTATTTGTCTGTCGATGACGGTGTTATCGGATCGACTTTAATTCAAGAATTCGAAGGGAAAGAACGTGTGATATATTATTTGAGCAGAAGGTTAGTGGATGCTAATACCAGATATTCGGCCATGGAGAGATTATGCTTATGTTTATATTTCTCTTGCATTAAATTGAGGCATTATTTATTGTCGGCTGAATGCACTGTCATCTGCAAAGATGACGTGGTTAAGTATATGTTGTCAATGCCGATATTAAGTGGGAGAATCGGCAAATGGATTCTGGCACTTTCAGAGTTTGATTTAAGGTAGGAATCAACTAAGGCTGTTAAGGGTCATGTAATGGCCGATTTTGTTACTCAGCATTGCAATGTGGTAAGCTCTGTAGAGATTGCTCCTTGGACTTTATTCTTTGATGGGTCTACGTGCAAGGATGGAGCAGGTATCGGTATTCTCTTAATTTCACCCTGAGGACGGAAGTATGAGATTTCGTTGCCGATTGTTGCTACTTCAACAAACAATCAAGCTGAGTACCAGGCTCTACTAAAGGGGTTGGAATTACTCAAGGAGGTACGTGCCGATGCTGTTGAAATCTTCGGTGATTCTATGTTGGTAATCAACCAATTGATTGGGACATATGAATGCCGAAGTGAAGCTTTAATTGCGACCCATGGAAAGTGTTTACAATTATTGAAAGAATTCAAAGAGTATCGCCTGGAACATATCCCTAGGTTGCATAATGAAGAGGCAAATCGGTTAGCGCAGAATGCTTCAGGATATCAACCGATTCAAGAAGTCATGACATCGGTAATAATTGCTGATGACTGGAGAAAAGAAATTGTCGGTTACTTAAAAGATCCATCCAAGAAAGTTGAAAGGCATCTGAGGTTTCAAGATGCCAAGTATGTGCTCCTTGACGATGAATTGTATTATCGGACGATTGATGGAGTTTTGCTTAGATGCCTTAGTAAAGAGGAATCAAAGGAGTTGATGGGAGAAATCGATGAAGGAGTGTGTGGAGCACATCAATCGGCATTCAAGATGAAGTGGATGATTAGGCGGAATGGATATTATTGGCCGACAATTCTTGAAGATTGCTTCAACTATTTTAAAGGATGCCAGGATTGTCAGAAGTTTGGTAATGTCCAGAAGGCTCCTGCATCGGCAATGAATCCTATAATCAAGCCTTGGCCATTTAGAGGATGGGTTATTGATCTCATCGGCCAGATTTATCCGCCATCAAGCAAAGGACACAAGTTCATACTCGTTGCTACCGATTACTTCACAAAATGGGTGGAGGTGATTCCTTTGAAGGTGACATCGGCAAACATGGTGGATTTTGTAAAAGAACATATTGTTTACCGATTCGGTATTCCTCAAACTATTACTACCGATCAAGGAACCATGTTCACATCGGGAGAGTTTGACAAATTTGCTGCTAGTATGGGGTTCAAGGTGCTGAATTCTTCTCCTTATTATGCCCAAGCTAACGGTCAGGCCGATGCAACTAATAAAGGGGTTATCAAGCTTATCAAACGCAAGATTGAAGAGAACCCTAGAAGGTGGCATATAGTGTTAAATGAAGCTCTATGGTCGTATCGGATGGCTTGTCATGGTGCAACCAAAGTTTCGCCGTATTAGTTAGTCTATGGACACGATGCTGTCCTGTCTTGGGAAATTAAAACTGGTTCTAGGCGATTGTCTTCTCAAGATCAATTGACAACCGACGAGTATGATACTCTTATGAAAGATGAGTTGGAGGACTTAGCAGGTCATCGGTTGAGGGCTTTGATCAGCATTGAAGATAATAAAAAAAGGGTTGCCAGATGGTATGATAAGAAGGTGAAAATGAAGCAATTTGCCGATGGTGATCTGGTGTGGAAGTTGATTTTACTGATTGGGACTAAGAGTTCTAAGTTTGGAAAATGGTCTCCTAATTGGGAAGGTCCTTATCGGATAAAACAGTCTGCTCCTGGTAATGCTTATATTTTAGAAACTCTCGAAGGAGTTGCGTTCTCTAGAGCAATCAACGGGAAATACTTAAAGAAATATTACCCTAGTATTTGGGTGGATGCATAAAATACTCAGTTGAGTGCCAATGGAAAGAGAAGTTATATAAGCATTGGTAAAAGTTGTACTGATATTACATTACAGAACAAAATCAAATATCAATGTTACATTTGCCGATATGTAATAAGTTACAACAAGGATTGGATGACTGATATCGCACGCAGGCGAATTTGCTCTATTTCCTCCATCTCCTTGGCATCGGCGTCGGCAGATCCTTCGACTGACTTGATCTTCTTCTTCAAAGCGATAGCTTGTCGGGCGTTACTATCCCTTTCTTGACGTAGAACCTTGATAGTGTCGGGCAGTTGGGCTTTCTTTTGGCTGATTGCGTTCAAGGCTTCTTCAACTGTTCTTAGCTCGGCCTGCAGCTTTTCTTTCCTTGCCGATAATTGAATGAATTCTTGTTCAAGATTAGTGCTGGAAGCTTCTACTTGACCGATGTCTTTATGCTTCTCATCGGCAACGTGCTTGTGCTTAAGCATTTCTTCTGTAAGCTTGGATTGAGCGTTCCTATCGGCTATGCGACGGGAAAGCCTCTGGTATTAGAGTTGTTTGCTTTCCAGAAACGCTGCTTGGAGAAGGATCTCTTCTGTATCGGCAGAAAGGTGGCCTTGGATGTCTTTGAAGACTGCCCTTGCTGCAGTTGAATCTTGGACGAGAAGAGATGTGTCTTGTTGCAGCAAAGAGAGTAGTGTTTCGAGTTTAGATTTAACCTCTGCCGATAAACTTAGAGCAGAGCTTTCTTCATCCTCGTCTTCATCGGAAATGTTGATAGCAAAGGAGAACAAGCTGTCTGCTCGAGCAGGGCCTTCTTGGTTTTCATCCTCGTCCTGAAGGTTGACGCCGAAGGAAAATAGGCTGTCTGGGGAGTCTTGGGCCTAAAAAAAGAGGGGAAGAAGTTACAATATGCCGATCAAAAAGTTATGCTACAAGTTTTTAGGTAACCGACTTACCATTTTGAAGAGAATTTCTTGCCTGGGACTTGGCATGTCGGCTGGTGCGGCCTCATCCTGGAGATCGGCAGCAGTTGGCGCTGTTGGTGCTGTTGTTGGCGCTGTCTCTGCTGTTGTGATCGGTTCCTATGGCAGTGGTGTCATCCTCTGGTCAGGATTCTCATCTGGTGTAGGCACTGGTACCGATACCGATGTTGTTGCAGTTGGTTCCTGCAGTGGCGACGTTGCTTCCTGGATCGGGATTTCTTCCACTGGTTGTTCAGGAGCAGATGCCGATGGTTGTTCTGTTGTTGGTGCATCGGCAGTGGTTGGTGATGTAGCTGGGGTAGCTTGCCTCAAGCGTTTCCACTTTGGCGCAGCAGTAGGCGAACCAGCCCGTTTTTGTTGCGAAGCCCGGGGGGCATCGACAGCAGGAGTTGGAGAAGTTCGTACGTTTGGAGCAGCTACCGATGGTCTCATTGCCTGAAAATGTTTAGTGCAAGTTATATAAAGTAAATGTTGCCGATGAGCAGTAGGTGATCGGTATAAGTAAAGATAAGATTTACTGCAAAAGCCCGTGTCAAGGCAGCAGCAGCAGCCGATGTAGCCATGGTTTTTGCAGACGTCGACTTGGGCTTGAGAGGAACCTTAGGTACCTTCTGAAGGGTAAAAGCGGTCAGTGTGGGGACATTATTGCCGATGAGCGATATAGGACTCATCACTCGGAGATTGAAAGGTTTGCCACTCCTGCTCACTTTAGGGATTGGATCGTCAACCTGTTAAGCATAAGGTCAGATAACAGTGATAAGAATAAAGTAATAAGGAATGCATTAGGATTAAAAACTTACTGCGTCATCGGGAATGATGTGATTGGCGTCAATCATATGCCGATAGTAGTGTGATGAGTTGGCAAATAATTGATACCTCCATTCTTGCCACCAGAATTTATATTCATTCGTGATGAAGGATGTTGGTGCCCAGGAGGATAAGTCAATATCTGACGTATCGGTATTAGGAGGAAGATTGACGACTTTGTTCCAGTCTATGGCACTAGAGATGGTCTGCCTTGGTTTTATCACTTTGGCATAGCAGAGCTTGATCGGCAGTTGGCCGAATGCCAGTTGTCTTGCCACTGCTGATGGGTAGTAGAACTCGAAGGATGGAGGGGCATTCTTCCCAGTTCCGAAAATATTGACTGGGATGGCTCGGGAAACAATGCTAGCCTTCATAATCACCCCATTCTGAGGCACATTCCCATCGGTAAGGTTGAACAGCAAGGGAAATCGGTTGTCCTCATCAATATATGGCCACCAGAGTCGTTCTGAAGCAGAAATTCCATTGTAAAACTTCTAGAAAAACATGCCGAACTGCTCTGCATCGGCATCGGTTCCTGGTAGCACTATGATGGCCTCGCCAAAGTTGAGTGGAGGACGAGTTGCCGATTCATCATCCCCATATTTGTAATCTTCCGATATGTCCCTTGGAAATTGCTGGTTGAATAGGTCAAACTGAAGAACCTTGTACATGTGTGCATTTAACCACATGTTTATGAACCACCAGGGACCTCCAAGGTTACCGATGGGCTCACCTAGCAATAGCTTCTTGGACACTTGGTGCAGGAGGCGGTATACCGATCCAAGAAGATATCGGCCGAGAGGGAGTCTTGTTCCATCGGCTAGGAGTTCTGCTGCTGGAAGGTACATTGTGGTCGGTCCGACTGTTTTGCCACAAAAGATAAACTTTTCCAGCCACATGTTCAGAAAGATGGCATGCTCTCTTTGTCCTACCGATCCAGTCTTTTGGTATTCCTGGATGTAACCGGTCCAGCCGCCGATATTCCGAGTGTTCACTTTATACTCGGCTTTCCTGTTGAACAGAGTGAAGGTATCGGCAGAGGAGACATCGAGACCGGTCAACATATGCACATCGGCAAGGGTAGGAGTGACTGGTCCATGTCTGAATAGAAAGGCATTCACGGTGTCAGACCAGAAGTAGGAGGTTGCTATCAGCATGTTCTCATTTTTCTCCATATCGGCAATGGAGAGCCTGATGCACTGATCCAGACTGTGCTCTGACCAGTAAACTTGTTGTGTTCTAATGACCCTGAGGTACCAATTCTTCCATCCCTTGGTATATTTGGGCCATGAACGGAAAGCATCCTTCCATAAACCTAGGCTGAAACATTCGGATCTGAAGGGAATACGGTTGGTTTCCGCGTTGATAAGATAGCTGGGATCAGGATTTCCCATTGGGCCTAGGCAATTGAAGTTGGATTGCTCAAGGTGGATTACTACTTTGTTGTACAGTTCCTAGGGTTCAGAAAAATCAAAGAAAGAAAAGGGGAAAAAGGAATTATAAAGTAGTACAGAAAAAGAACTTTCAAGAGATGAGGTAAAGAGGGAACAGATTTACCTTGGGGATGTCGACTTGGATCGCCATTGGAGTTGGAAGAGTTCTTATGGATCTTACTTGGCTCGAAGAAGGTGCTGTTGCTTGAACTCGCGAATGATGTTTTTCGGAGTCGTCGCCGGAGTTGGAGACGCCGAGGTTGAAGACGAGGGCAGGTGGAAAGTAAAAGTAGGCCCAGGGTAAAGAGGCAGGTTAAATCGTGGTAATTTTTATAAACCTAGGTCAGGGGTATTTTGGAATTTCTGCTCGTACTATACAGGAATGTGGAGAGGCCTGCAGTGGATGTGCGCGATAATCAAGGAGATATTGCAACTGTTTGCGCTATGATCGAGGGATTTTATTAATAAATTGTGGTTCTGTGCGCGAAGATCGAGGAAGTTGTGCAGTTATCTCGGAAAGAACGGTTACAGTTGAGAGAATTTCGGCGCGTAAAATATTATACACTCCGAAATAGGGGGACATGTGTTGACACCGTTTTTCGGCACGTGTCAAATGAGCTAAGACTTGCGTGGGTCGGTGGCCATTTTCTATCGGCATCAGGAAATCATCGGCAAATTTTACCGATGGAAGTGCGTTGTAAGAAGGGTAAGTTTGTTGCCGATGGGAGCTGGATGATTCTTGCCGATAAAGGTTAGTTGGTGAAGTCAAGTCACCAGAACTGTAAAACTGCCGATGCCGATTGCCGATGAGGGGATGTTGCCGATGCCGATTGCCGATGAGGAGATGATGCCGATGAGCATGGAGTGCTAATGGGTAGAGGGTGATGTGGCGGTTGACGTAAGTAGAAGATTGCCGGTGGTGAATGAAGGAAGTCGCGGGTTGAAGAAATCTGCCGATGGAAAGTTTTCATCGAAGGGAGGACATAAGGAAACTGGTGATTTTATACCAATATTGTTAATGTAGTTTGAGTCTGACTCTTGTACGAGTTGTTTGTTTTACTTTAAAATAGGGGTGTTTGTTTAGGAAAATAATATTGTTTGGATGCGACTCCTGCGCGAGTCAGTTATTTCCTTTAAAGTAGGAGTTTGTTTTAGGGAAAGTACGAGTCGTGTCTTTGTACAACTCTCCATGCGGGAGTATAAATATGTACGCAAGGGCTGCGTGTAAATCATATCAATCTATCAAAAACAAATCAATTTACTCTTATTCTACTTTTATCGCAATTTACCCTTTATTGCATTAGTCTTAGTTTATCTACGAGTTCTTCAAGCTTCGACGGGCTACATCATCTTGATCTCCGTCAAACGCTTGTAAGTTCCGCGTGGGAGTACCTTGTCTCGTTCAGCTTTGCTCTAGTTATCCTGATCAAGTCTGAGTCTTGGCATCCGGGCGTATCGCCGTTGTCCTGCTCAGATTTTGTTCTAGTTATCGTCCTTGTCGATTAACTGGTCAAATCGACTGACACGCCCTCGGATATCGAATTCGGATAATAGCCCGAGATGTTCGCAGATCCTGACGTTTTTTGTATCAACGCGTACAAGTTCTAGATCGTTAACAAAGTATCATTAGATTAACAAATTATTTTGTCTACTGAAATCAATACCACCACCGACCGATCCATGCCCGCCGGAGAGAGCCGTGACGAAGAAGGCCAACAGGCCACCCATATCCACACGGAAGGTGACAATGCCGCAGCCACCAAGACCTTCACCTACCTCCATATGGACCCTCCGCGTCCCTCGTAGATACTATCGCCTTGCACACGGTTCCACTGCTGGGGACGACATTGAAGCACGCCGGCATACAAGCGCCACCGCTCGCAGCCATCAGACCTCCTTCTAGCCTTCAGTGCCAGGTCCGATGGGAAGTAGGGTGCATTTGTGGACACAATCCATCTTCACTTGGTTACGGATGAGGCAAACACGAAGCATGGATGATGGGAGAAGTGAATGTAAGGGTTGCATGGATGAGGAGGCGACGAGGATGGAGAGCCCAGGGTGTCCGGCCCGACAGAGTTGCGGTGCAGGATCTCGGAAGTGTACATCACGGCGTCGACCTTCAATGCTGAATCCGTGCGGGCGCTGGGCGGCCTCCATCTTCTGATCTCTTGAGCAGAGAATTTGATGGGGGACTGAGAAATCACGAAGATGTTGTCTTTCAATCTCTACATCCTACGAGGAGAATAAGATTACAGTAATAAACAAATTGATCATATTGGGAACGAGGACGTGGGTTTCGATCTACTATATTGGACTGCACCGCCGCCGCTATCGACGCTGACGCCGCGCGCCGCCGATGGTGCGGGAGGGGCTGTCGCGGGCACTCATTGGAGTGGGGAGGGCTCGATGCTACGGCCACCGGGTGGAATCCACTAGACGGAACTGTCTGTAGTGCTGGGAGAGTGGCCGCGGTGGAGGTTGTCGCCGCCGCCGCCTCCCCGTCCATCTGTAGATGCGGATCGATGGGGAGGATAGAGATGATTAGCAGATTAGATTTATTATATATAGTTGGATTAGCGGATCCACTCTTTTAACCCGTTCATAAGAAACCGGCCTGGCACCACGCGTGTAACAGCGTCGGGACGTGCCGTGAGATAACATGCAGGAGTAATTACAAGCGAGAATATAAAGGAGTTTCCCTATATAATGCATTTAATTTTTTTTGAGAGGCTCAGGGGAGGAAACACCCCCCACCTATTTTTTCCTTTTTATTGATGAAAGAAGAAGCGAACAAAATTACAAGAGAAAAATTGCACAAGCAGTACATTTAAAAGGAGCTTATGCAAAGCTCAAAAGGAGAAAAAGAGGGTAAAATTAAACATATTCTCCAACCACGGTCTAAAAATGCCTGCACGGCTTGGTTTGGCCTTGATGCAAATCAAACCAAATTCCTCTTTGAAATGAATCTTGCATCTCCGTAGGTTGCAAGGTATAAAAAATGAGACCATTCCTTCAGTTCAATTCTAGATCAACCAGCAAGCTGTTATAATTACTTCTCTAAAAACTGTAGATCCAAAATTTGTTCTTGTTGTTATGATCATACCTAGAGGAGGCAAAGTCACCCCATAAAATCCCTATGAGATTCAAGCATGGGAGACTAAAGGGACATTCAAAGAATAAGTGTAAAATGGTCTCTTCCACATTCAAATTGCAGATAGCACAAGAATAAATGTTGACACAAAAAGCGTCGGATCTACGAACACCTCGGACTTATACCGAAATTTCGATATCCAAGGTGTGTCAGTCGATTTGACCAGTTAATCGACAAGGACGATAACTAGAACAACGATGAACGAGACGACAGCGATGCGCCCGGACGTCAAGGCTCAGATTGCTCAAAACGCGGAACTCGCGATGTTGACGGAGATCGTGTAGATGCAGCCCGTCGAGACTTCGTAAGAACTCGTAGATAAACTAAAACTAGTATGATGAAAGTAAAATTGCTGGAAGAGTAAATGAAAAATAATAGATGTATTTGATTGATTGTCTCTATCACGCAAACCCTATGTACATATTTATACTTCGGTAGGATGAGTTGTACACAGACACGACTCATACCTAAACAAAACTCCTATTTTTAAGGAAATAAATAACTCGTGCAAGAGTCGGACTCAAACTAAAAAACAAATACTAGTATATAATCACTAGTTTCCATATCCGTCTTCGTTACGATGACACCTTCCATCGGCGGATCTCTTTCAATCTGCAACCTTCCTTTAATGCCATCGGCAGCCTTTGCTGTCGTCAGTCATACCATTCTGCATTCACCAGCATGCTTCCCTATCGGCAACATCTTCATCGGCAACTTTCCAATCGGCAAGCAGCCTTCTTCTCTTTCTGGCGCTCCTCTAATCAAATTTGTCGCCGGCAATCCCATTTGTCTCCATCGATAATTTAACTGGCAGTATTTGAAACCAACAAAGAATAATGACCACTCCTTTACCGATCAGCATACTCAGTCCATATTGACATGTTCAAAAAACGATGTCAACAGTAACTATTTCAAAAACATGTTTTTCCTTCTTCAAATGTTTCTTGTATTCAGTCTATCCTTCAGAAGGAGCCAAAAGAAAAAATTATGCTTTCCGAGGAGAAGCTACCTATGTGCCTTGTAGTAACTTATAGGCCCTTTTGGGGATATAAACATTATGAGAGCTCCAAACATATATAAAGCCAACAATCTATTCTTTCAGGTCACAGTCAAAAGACAACAGCATATATATTATGTAAATCCTGGAATTTTGCATAGGCTTCAGCTGAGAGTGGAAGGAAAAAAATACTATCATTGTTGTTCTGCATCAACTGAAAGATGGAGCATTTCTTTCTTTCTTCTTGGCATAGGAGAATAGTCTTGGGAAAGAATCCTTTAGATAATTTTGCATATAGAAATCAGACCAGAAAAGAGCAGTGTTACCACACTTTGCTTGACAATGAGTCAAATTCCTGAAGTCCAAATGAAATTTAAGAATTTCTTTCCACCAGAAAGAACCAACATGGCTCCTACCATGAGGAGGTGTGTTCTTCTTTTGTTAAAGTTTCTCCTAGGTAAGGTGGACCCAAGGTGTGTCGGAATGATTGTAAAACTTATCCAAGAATTTCATCAAGAGGGTTTTATTCTTGATATTAATATCAATGATGCCAAGACCCCATTCATCCTTAGGTCTGCATGCTGAGTCCCTGGCAGCTAGACAAGTACCTTTTCTGTTGATATCGCCACCACTCCAGAGACAATGTTCTCTATTCTTATCAATTTGTTGCACAACTTGTGGAGGGAGAAGGAAAGTGCACATATAAAAGGTGGGCATAATAGAGAAGATAGAATTAACCAAAATTAACCTTCCATGATAATACAACATCTTACTAATACCAATAGGTCTAGATTCAATTCTCTGCATCAGAGGAGCAAAATCTTGCTTTGCAAGCTTGTAAATGCTTAGCGGTAGGCCTAAGTAGGTGAAGGGCATGCTAGCATTGAGACATCCAAAAGTACTTGCCAAATGCTCCAAAAATTTGTGTTCTCAATATTGATGGGGACAATGAAAGATTTGTGATTATTGACATGCAATTCACTAGTGTAAGAATGATCTTAGAAGACATTTGATGTTGAAAATTATTCTTGCATCAGCAGGTACTATCAACAAAGTGTCATCTGCATATTGAACTATAGGAAAATCACTATCGAAATCTTCACTTATGGGATGTTTCAACACACCTACTTGCCAAACTTTATTAACAATAGATTGAAGCAGATCAGCTACAATAGCAAAAAGTATAGGTGATAAAGGATCTCCTTGTCACACTCCCCTCAGACATTTGAAAAGACTTACCTAGGATACCATTAAGTAATACAGAGGAAGAACCTTATTTCAAAATCATTTGGATCCAATTAATCCATTTTTCCGAAAAAAAACTTTTATGTTGAAGGATTTCTATAATGAAATGATGTTCCACTTTATCAAAAGCCTTTTCAAATTCTAATTTCAGAATAATAATCTTCTTTTTTGAGATGTGACAGATATGCAGGAATTGGAAAGCCTAAGCTAGGTACTCCTGATTATTCTCACTTTAATGAAACCATACTGGTCAGGATGAACTAAATTGACCATTATTGACTGCAATCTAGTAGAGAGAAGCTTGGTTAAGCATTTCATAGAGTAATTGAGCAGAGAGATGGGCCTGTAATCACTAACACTTGCAGGGTTACCCTTTTTGGGGATCAGAGCAATATATGAGTTATTTAGACAACTAATGTCCATGGATGAAGAGTTGAAGTTATTCAGAAACCTTAAAAAATCATCTTTTAAAATGTGCCAGCTTTTCTTGATGAAAAGGCGATTGAACCCGCCCATCAGGACCAGGGGCATGATCATTGGGCAGATCTTTAATGACTAAATTGATCTCTTCAGCACTAAAAGCATCTGAAAGAGCAGATAGGTCATTGGTAGACAGAAGTGATTCCAGATCATATGACACCCCATAAAAGTCACTGAAACCCAGTCTTCTTTGAAAAGCATTCCACAACACAGAAGCTTTTTGTTCATGATCAATTATTAGAATATTATCCTTAGTAGTCACTACTACCAATGTATTATCTGATATTGTTGTGAGTTGCCAGGGCCTGAAAAAAGAGGTATTTTTAGCACCAAGAGTTACCCATCTAGTTGTGTTTCTCTGTCTCCAATAAATTCTTTTGGATTCTAGTAAGTTGGAAAGGTGTTGTTTAACAAGGATTCTGAAACCTACTTCCAGAGGACTTAAAACTCGCTGGTCCTCCAAGCCATCAATTAAACAAAGAACCTAGTTAGAGGTATTTTGATATTATCATTTTATTTTATTTCCGTTCAATTCTTTTGTTGGCGTACCCAATTTTAGTAAGAGTCAATGCAAGAAAATGTAGGTTTATTTAACATATATATGCAACAATTATGTTTTTAAGAAAACCCACATCAATGTGCAGGACATGCTTCTAGTATGAACTATAATAGAAATATTTTCGCTCCTAGTTCAAATCCCATATACTGTTTACCCTTTAGTGGTGAAAGTTACGATAATAATCATCAACGGTGGCTTTTGAGTCTCGAAACTTGTCAATTCAGTGTGATTTTCAAGCTCGGCAAACAATGGATGATCGAAGAACGACGATTTGATTTTTGATGTAGTTTTTATCTTTTAGAGTTGTTTTATATCTTATTGTTCGTCTTCATACTAGTCTTTTGTTTTTCTTGATATATATAATATATATATTATATATATATATATATATATATAATGATATGAGACATTGACTTGAGTGTCATTATAAAAATATGATTCATTTACAACCGACGGTGATTATATTAATTGTTGACGCCATTTTTTGTATTGTCAATATAAACGAATACACTGATCGTAGAAGGGTAGTTACAACCGATCTAGAAAGATGGATGTTTTTTTATGATCATTACAACCATCGGATTGCAAGTTGACAAGATTATTTTGTATGTGTCAATATAAACCGAATACACTGATCGGTAGAAGGGTAGTTACACCGATCGGTAGAAAGATGGATGTTTTTCCTTATCGGCATCAGAATCCCCCCAATCGGATTGCCGATGAAGACAGGAGATTGAGGAAGGGTGTTGCCGATGGAAACAGGAGGATATTGCCGATCGGGAATATTGCCGATGGATACAGGTTGATGTGGCTGACGTGAGCAGGAAGTTGCCAATGACAATAGAAGGAGGTTGCGGATTGAAGGAATTTACCGATGGAAAGTTTCATCGTAAGGAAAACGAATAAGGAAACTAGCAATTTTTTGCTAGTATTATTGTTTTAGTTTGAGTCTGACTCTTGCACGAGTCGTTTTATTTCCTTAAAAATAGGAGTTTTGTTTAGGTATGAGTCGTGTCCATGTACAACTCCTTTTACCGGAGTATAAATATGTACCCAGGGGCGATGTAGAATAGACAATCAATCGAATACAAATCTATTACTTTTATCTACTTTTCCAGCAATCTACTTTTTCGCATTAGTTCTAGTTTACGATCTCTACGGGCTGCATCTACAAGACCTCCGTCTACCTCGCGAGTTCCGCTTTTTGAGCAATCTGAGCCTTGACGTCCGGGCGCATCGCCGTCGTCTCGTTCATCGTTGTTCTAGTTATCGTCCTTGTCGATTAACTGGTCAAATCGACTGGCACATCTTTGGATATCAAGTTCGGGTATAAGCCCGAGGTGTTTGTAGATCCGACGCTTTTTGTGTCAACACCTCTTTTGGCACACCCGGTGGGACCCTAGATACATCTCTTGATCAAGATCATGTGTGGTTCTACTGACGTTGATCCAAGAAACGTCATTGAAGTCTCCGAAGCGGATCTGAAAGACGATCAAAAGCAAGCTATGGAGGAGTACAAACAGCTATATCTAAAATCCTTCAGCCTAAACAGGAGCAGTGACGCAGTCCAGAAGCAAGATACGTCGTTGCCTCGGCAGGTCACTTTCGATGCCAATCCTGGTAAGTTGCAAGAGATGGTTAATTCTGTGTTAAGTCAGGCACTCATTAGCCATTCCAATGTGTTGTCTAATACTGTATACAATGCCATCATGCAATCTTTCAAAAAAGGACAACCACCTAGGTATGTTGGCCCAGCGTATCATCAACGTGGATCGACATCTGCCACGACTTCATCGGCGGCTCCAGCACCCCAACCTGTGAATCCTTCTACCGATGAAGCTACACCACCGAGATCAAGCCCTGCAAGCGTCATTCGGTTGAACACCGTCCGATGGCATCGGCAATGTCAGGACATATAGTCCAGAGTCAACCAACTCCTGCTAGCTGGTGGGGATACGGTACGCCTCCGGATCTATCTGCCGATGCTAAACTGGCCCAAGGTAATAGTGCAGCGGGAAAAGCCTCTATGGAGTCGATAATATCGGCACAACCGACGATTCCGATAGTGCATTACGCTACGTCTTCTCCAAATGCACAGTTGCCGCTAGGAGATCTTCAGATGACGATACCTAAAATGCCGATGCAACAAGATTTGGCAGTGATGAATCGTCCCATGATGATGGCAAATCCTCAGGCTGGGATGTCAGTACACCAAGGAGGTCAATTTGTTGATTATTCCAAGGTGCAGGAGAAGCAGGCGCTGGGTAGTTATCAATTATCGGCAAGTCACATGTCGATGACTTATAATCCTGTATGGACTAGTCCAGTTCAACAATAGGTAGTACAACCTGGATACCAAATAGCGGGAGCACAACATTATCATTACCCAGCAAACTCTCAGAATGAGACATCGGTATATCGACCGATGAATATCATGCCGCAATATGCCCCACTAGGTGTCCAAGGTTATACATCGGCAAATCAACCGGTGCCTAATATTCAGCAAGGTGGTGCTACGCCTATACCAATTGGATCAACTTATCTGCCGCAAAGGCCAGAGGGAATGTATCCGCCGGCCCAGCCAGTTAATATTCAGCCGATCCATCGGCAGGATCAGGATGCGTACTGATGCGATACGATGTCCCAATCTTTACGACATAGAATGAAATCCAGATAACTAGCTTCAGAGAAGCCAAGATAACTTGCTGCAAGTAGCGATAACTAGTGCAACCTGACAAATAAAACTCGAAGCCAACCACCGTCTTTCACCGGCAACCTGAATCGAGGATTTGCCCAACCACACTCTAAAGGAACCAACCAACACAACCTACAATCAATCAAGGAGAACCTTGAAGGGAGTAGGAGCACCAATTGGGAGCGGATGAAGCCACCACTTTTGTAAATCCACGAAGGAAATCACAAGAGCAAAGGGGTAGAGATCACTCTCAAGGTTTGTTAGCACACAACTGAACAAAGGGGTTCTGTATTTCAATTATCAAAAGTCTGAGATTACAATGACTCTAGGGGGTATTTATACTAGCAACAACCCTGCTAGATAGGTGTAAACACTAAATGGAAATGAAAAGACTAAGAATATGAAAAGGCCTCTACGAAATATTGCTCTGAAGTGGATTCGCGGGGATGTTGGTTTCTGCGCAGTCTTCATTAAATTAGCAATATCTCCATCTTGAGAAGTCCAAATGTCACACCGTTAAATGCGTTGGAAAGTTTGCTTCACCATCTTTCCAACCATGTATACCATGCAGCACGAGTCATTATAGAATGGTACAGTTTTGCATGGAAAGTTGTACCAACATTCTGTCATGTGAAACCATTCACCTTCTGAGTAGTCTTCACTAATTTGTTCGTATCTCAAAATTGGCACGTCCATAAGCGGTGAGATTTGTTACATTGGAAAGTAGACTTGAAGAGCTTTCCAAAATGTCCTCATTGGCCTCAAAATCTTCTCGGAGTAGAGAGATATGATCATTTCTTCAACTGGTCCATTTTGGACGGGACTGGTCCGTTTTGGACTGGACTTGTCCGATCTTCTTCAACTGGTCTGTAGTTTTTCTTCATGTAGATTAACATCCTCCTCTTGATATGTATACCTAAGTACAACAAAAGTAGAACACTTAGGTAGTATATAATTATCATTAATATGAACATGAATTTCACAAAGTAGCGCGTGCACCTCTTGTTGTAGATTCTTGGCTCGGCTACGTGTCATTGGTCCTTCAAATACTTGGGCTGGTGTGATCAACATGCTTATTAGCGTGGTCGGAGTGCTTGGAGTGCTTGATGGTGAGGTCAGCATGCTGGTCGGAGGATGTAATGTGTTGCTAGTTGGCGTGGTCGTATCATCCTCCCCCTCTTGAAAAGGAGTCGTCCTCGACTCTAATCCATCTAAGCCCAATAATTGTGCTAGGCCAATAGGGGCAGTCGTTATGTTTCTACAACAACAATATTCTTCTTCCATCACACCAATATGTTTGAATCTGTAATCGTATAAACCAAGTAGTAGTCTTGTAGGTGGAAACCAAAAGGGTTTAAAATCAAGTTTAGCTTTCGCCTTGAATAGATCCTTAGAAATAGGAGTAAAAGTTGATGTCCTTGGCATGTTCATATCATGCTCCTTTGAAGATTGTTCATTGTGCTCTTTATAATTATTTCTTTTCACATGAGAGAAATAGCTTCTAAATTTTTCTAGACCTACAGTTAGCTTTGAAAATGGAAGCACAAAGATTTCTTGCAAACAACTTATTTTATTAATGTTGTCATGTTTAATCTTAGCAAAGTCAACTCTATCAAAAGATAATAATGGATTATATTTGATATTCCAATCATTCTTGATGTACAACTCATGTAAAGGTTTAGAAATTTACCTTTCATACTCAATGGTCCCATATATGGATGGAAATTTGTTGAGTGAATTAGAACATGTTTTCCCATGATTTCCTTCTTTCAATGAAACGTATGAACAAGGGAATAACATAAATTTTTCTAAATAACAAGCACTAAACAATCTATTTGTCTGAAAGTATGGTTCACAAAATGTATTAATCATCTTCATTTTAGCAAGCTTGTCACATGTTATGCAAAGAGCACAAGCATAAAATTTATTTACAGCATGATGTCCAATGAAGTTAAAAGTAAACTTGCAGCTATATGCACTATTGAAAGATTTCATAGATGATATGTCAAGAACATTTTGAAGCATTTTATCAATCTCAGAAAGTTCAACAAGCTTGACGTAGAAAACACATTCAGTAGGGGATATACTTGTAAAAAATTCAGCATGAGTAATCAATTTCACATGGTTCATGTTATTGGTTTCTAAAGTAGCATATATATCGGTTAAAACATAGCAATGATCATGCATGATTGAGCAATTTTCATCATCTTTCAAAATTTCAGCATTTGATTGAACATGTGAATATTTAAAATCAGCACAAAGATTTTGTATATGATCAATCCCAATTGAAACAAGTGTGTCATCACAATTGTTCACCATTTTATTTTGTAATTCTAGATCTGAAATGTTACCTTTCACATTTGATGATGGTGGAAGTATATTAAAATGTACCTCTGAATGGTTACCTTCATCATTGTCATGATTAGAGCTTAGGGCAGCAAAGAATTGGTTATCAATATTGATTATCTTCTCACTTCTATCATCAAGTATGGTAGTGTTATGAGAATCAATCTCTTCCTCATGTTCCTTACACACCTGCACAGTTTGACAGACAACACTATATAATAGTGGGTTAGTGTTTAAATCATCCTCACATGTGTTGCAATGAAGCTCTCTCTTTTTATGTGGTGTATCTCTCACACTCATAATGTTAATACTCTCAGCCTCACATTTAGTGGAGTCACACAGCTCACTTTTGCTTTCACTCTCACTCAATTTGGCTAAGTAGCTCTCATACTCATATGGGTTTTGAGGCACAATCAGTTCGATATCTTGTGAAGCAACATACGTATATATGTCATTTTTCTTGGTATTTTCCAATAGCATTGGAACAACAATAGGTGCAGCCATACGATCATTTTTGACTTCCTCAAAAGACACCAAACTTGCATTGGTAGGAGATGAATCACGTGCATTGATCTTGCCTTCAATCTGATCATTAGGTGGCATATCGGATGACATAATTTCAGCACCACTGTTAGCACTAGAACAAGGCTCAAAGTATCTGAGATCTGCAGCACTTGTGTTTGTGTATTGCGACGGTGCTTCTTGAACAACAATTCCAAGATTTGCAAGGTGCAAAACTTCAGCTAGTTCCTTCAACTTTGAACTAAAAAGATCAACCCCTTCTTTGGCATATGCAGCAGAATTTTCTTCTTAGGCTTGCACATATCTAAGAGGACTACATAGCTCAACATTTCTCTTATGAATTTGAGGCACAAAGTTATCTTCTTGTTGTTCAATAGAGTTCTTCTTGGAGTGGTATTGCTGAGGTTTACTCCTTCTAGCACTAGAATCTTCTGAAGAAAATTTAGGGACAAGGTTCCCTCTCTTCTTGCGAGAAATTGGAGCTTGTTGTTGCCAAACAACAAAAAATAGTCTGGGCTGCAACTTAGCACATCTATCTTGGTATAGATTAGTGCTATGTATGACCTTGCCTTTCTACACCTTCATAATTTTCTTCTCTTCTCTAATTGCACAACTTAGAAGATCTTGCAGACTTCTATAATACTTTCCATCAATTGCAGTATCAATGCTTGCCCTGAGAGCTTTCTTAAAGTATCTGATTGCTTCCATGTCACCAACAACATTTTCTTATTACAAGGATGAATATAGCTTATCATAATATGCTTGGACAGATTTATTACCTTGTTTCACATTCTCCAAACGACGAAGCAAAATCAGCCCATAATTTCTAGGAATAAATTCCTTTCTCATGGCTTTCTTTAAATCTTCCCATTTCTTGATGAGACTCTTATGTGGATATTTCTTCCACCAATCAAGAGCATAATCTTCAAATTCAAGTACAGCTCGTGATATTTTCTTTGCTTCTGAAAAATCTTGGACTTCAAGTTCAATCTCCATTTCTTCTTGCCAATCAAGAAACTCCTCTGGATCATTACTTCCATAGAATGGAAGATGGGTATATCTTCGGCCTGCCATGGTTAATGCATATGCAAAACAACAAGCTATATGTGGTATAGGATAATATTTGGAACTCACACCATCTCACCTCTCTTACCAACCAAAGCTCTTATGAATTCCCTATGGATTACAGAGACACAAATGTGTGATGGTAACAGAAAGTGATGGTTAAGCGAATACAAGATCAGAGTACCGATTATGATGTCTTGTAGTGGAGCTTGGTGGGGATTAATAACAAGGAATGCAATCTGAATTCTAGTTGTTGTAAAGTTAAATAACAATCCAAACTAGAAGTTCCCTGCCTAGTGCTAACCACAAGATAGGAATGAGATATAAAATGATCACACACGCGCAAAGAAATTTCAGAATTGATGCAAACAAGGGATATGATTAGGATGCAAGTGTTGCAATCAGACCTAACCAAAATTTTGCACCAACAGGGATAGCAAACTGGTTGCACAACTCGATATGAAAATTTTGGAGCACTTGTGCACATAAACCAACTGATCTTTCAACTTTTCTCAACACTTTTTCTTCAACCTTTTTTTCAATTCTATATTTTTTCGCACTTTTCTTTCTTCTATTTTTTTGCTTTATCTTTTTTTATAGAACAAAACACAAGGATCAGATATAATACTTGCACACTTATGATAAGGAACAAAAACACAACCAGTGGCTATAACTTGATAGGATCAAAGATAACGCGAAGGGTGATATAGGCTATAGATAACTTCTTTTTGTGGAGATTTTTAGATATATAAAAGAGGCTCAAAGAACACGCAAAGGTAATGATCAGCAACAAAAACAAAGACTCTAATGGACTGAAACTTAAAAAAACTCACTAAAATAACAGATTGAAACAAAGGGCTAAAACAATTTTTTAAGGCTTTTTAGTGGATAGGACGATACAAAAATATATGTAGCTAAGGGTAAAGAATCCTACCGTGATAACGAAAGCTTTGATACCAGATGATGCGATACGATGTCCCGATCTTCACGACGTAGGATGAAATCCAGATAACTAGCTTCAGAGAAGTCAAGATAACTTGCTGCAAGCAACGATAACTAGTGCAACCTGACAAATAAAATTTGAAGCCAACCACCGTCTTTAACCGGCAACCTGAATCGAGGATTTGCCCAACCACACTCTCAAGGAACCAACCAACACAACCTACAATCAATCAAGGAGAACCTTGAAGGGAGTAGGAGCACCAATTGGGAGCGGATGAAGCCGCTGCTTTTGTAAATCCACGAAGGAAATCACAAGAGCAAAGGGGTAGAGATCACTCTCAAGGTTTGTTAGCACACAGCTGAACAAAGGGGTTCTGTATTTCAATTATCAAAAGTCTGAGATTAGAATGACTCTAGGGGGTATTTATACTAGCAACAGTCCTGCTAGATAGGTGTAAACATGAAATGGAAATGAAAAGACTAAGAATATGAAAAGGCCTCCATGAAATATTCCTCTGAAGTGGATTCGCGAGGCTGTTGGTTTCTGCGCAGTCTTCATTAAATTAGCAATATCTCCATCTTGAGAAGTCCAAATGTCACACTGTTAAATGCGTTGGAAAGTTCACTTCACCATCTTTCCAACCATGTATACCATACAGCACGAGTCATTATAGAATACTACAGTTTTGCATAGAAAGTTGTACCAACATTCTGTCATGTGAAACCATTCACCTTCTGAGCAGTCTTCACTAATTTGTTCGTATCTCAAAATTGGCATGTCCATAAGTGGTGAGATTTGTTGCATTGGAAAGTAGACTTGAAGAGATTTCCAAAATGTCCTCATTGGCCTCAAAATCTTCTCAGAGTAGAGAGATATGATCATTTCTTCAACTGGTCCATTTTGGACGGGACTGGTCCGTTTTGGACTGGACATGTCTGATCTTCTTCAACTGGTCCGTTTTTGGTCTGTAGTTTTTCTTCATGTAGATTAATATCCTCCTCTTGATATGTATACCTAAGTACAACAAAAGTAGAACACTTAGGTAGTATATAATTATCATTAATATGAACATGAACTTCACAAAGTAGCGCGTGCACCTCTTGTTGTAGATTCTTGGCTCGGCGACGTGTCATCGGTCCTTCAAATACTTGGGCTGGTGTGATCAACATGTTTATTGGCGTGGTCGGAGTGCTTGGAGTGCTTGATGGTGAGGTCAGCATGCTGGTCAGAGGATGTAATGTGTTGCTGGATGGCGTGGTCGTATCACGTACTGGGTCGATAAAATAGCCGGGTGATGAAAGAGCAGTTCGGTATCAAGCCTAAGGTCAATACATACTCTTATCGAACGTCGTACCCTCAGGCCTATGACCTGATTCCTCTCCCAAATCGGTATAAGGTGCCGGATTTCACAAAGTTTTCTGGCCAAAATGATACATCGACGATGGAGCACATCAACCGCTTCATTATCCAATGTGGAGAGGCAGCTAGCAGAGATGAGCTAAGGGTGAGATTATTCTCGTCATCATTGTCTAGATCAGCGTTTACGTGGTTCATCTCGCTTCCTCCAAATTCTCTGATTACTTGGGCCGATCTAGAGAAGCAGTTTCACCAATACTTCTTCTCTGGCGTTCATGAGAAGAGGATCACCGATTTGGTCAAGCTTAAATAGCGCAATGACGAATCAGTAGAAAGCTTCGTCCAAAGGCTTCGGTATGTGAAGAATAAATGCTACAACTTAGTGCTGGATGATCGGCAATTGGCAGATCTAGTCCTTCCAAGAATTGTTGCCACACATTAGGGACAAGTACGCATCTCAAGAGTTCGAGAGCCTTAGCCATCTCATGCAGAGAGTTGCCGATCAGGAAGTTAAAGCCTTCGAAGCTAGAAAGACTTGGAATAAGAAGGTATCCTTCATTGAACAAGCGGAAGAGTCTGAATTAGATGAAGGGACAAATATTGGCATTGCTGAATGGGTGAAGGATAAGAAGCTGATATCCTGTCCGTTTGGTCAGAAAGAGGCTGAAAGATTCACTTTTGATATTACTAAAGATGATAGAATATTTGATTTGTTGCTTCAAGAAGGGCGGATTAAACTGGCACCTAATCAAGTGATCCCATCGGCTGAAGAACTTAGGAGGATGAGGTACTGTAAGTGGCATGACGCAACCTCACACAGTACCAATGATTGCAAAGTCTTCTGGCAGCAGTTGCAGTCAGAAATCAAATATGGGCGAATCAAGTTTGAAAATTCTAAAGCTCAGAGGCCGATGAAAATTGACCATCATCCGTTTCCAAATAATATGGTGGAAACCAGCGGGAAAGTCAAAGTACTAACATCGGAAGTAGCCAAGAAAAATTCATTGGTGGACCCCGAACATCAAATAACTATGCAGGATGTAAAGGGAAAGAGGCTTGCCGATGAAAGAGAAGGTAAAAGAGTTGCCGATGACAGTAGCAGCTCCCGGAGGCCTCATAGACGTGCGTCATACGGCGTTGTAATCATGCACAGGAGGCCATGACAGGAATACGAGCGTTCGCGAGAAGAGCAACATCGACAGCAAGAAGAAGAGAGACGCCAAGAGTGGTATCGGCATAAAGATCATTGGAAATGCCCCTTCTTCATCCATTGTTGGGAAGAAGGCATCAAGCTGCCCACTGCCGATAATTGTCCCGAATGCAACGGGTACTATCCTACTGATCGGCCAGAGAATAAGTCTCGCTTTGAAGGTCAGGGATCAAGCTATGCTAGGCCGATCAGAGGAAAAGAATCGGTACATGATCGGTTGGGGGGCAAAATTCAGTGTACATGATAGGCTTGGCAAGCGTATCCATCAAGAGGAGATCGAAGAGAGGGCTAATGCAAGGGTGCCCGATGAAGAGATATTCTCTAGAGATCCAAACATAAGGGGTAACGCAAGCCGACACAGTGAGAAACAGTACCAACCTATTTGGAAGACTAAGCTTCCTCAATGGTGTCCCAAAGGCCTGACAAAGACTCAAAGAAGGAGAATCTAGCGTGAACGCCAGAATGATCTGGGTTGTAGCTCTTCGAAGGGAGAACCTCCAGTTTGGGAGTGGAGGCCAAAACACCAGGACAGGAGTCCATCGGCAGAAGTCGACATGGTTGTTATGTTACCGATGGAATTTATGACACCTACTGATGCTGAGGAAGAAGCTGCTAACATGGCTCAGCTAGTGCTAGATCCAATGGCAGCTGTCTTTGAAAAAACTATCGATGATGAAAGGCAGCATCTAAGAGCCTTGTTTGTCAAGGGCAAAGTCGATGGGCAACCGGTGTCAAAGATGTTGGTCGATGGTGGAGCGTCAATTAACATAATGGCGTATGTCATGTTCAGGAAGCTTGGGAAAGATGACCAAGACTTAGTCAAGACGGACATGAAGCTGAAAGATTTTGAAGGCAATGTGTCACCAGCTATGGGGGGCGTATGTGTCGAATTGACTATCGGCAGTAAAACTTTGCCGACAACATTTTTTGTGATCAGCGGCAAAGGGACCTACAATTTTCTTCTGGGAAGGGATTGGATTCACGCTAACTACTGCATCCCTTCTACGATGCACCAAAGCCTTGTGCAATGGGTTGGAGACAGAATTGACGTCGTCCGGAGTGAAGTCCCGTCAATCGTTGCATCGGCAGAATCAGAGACCTATGAGCAGACCAAGTGCATATCTGGTGAAGCTTGGGATACAAAATTCCTCAAGGTGGCCGATTACCATATTACACCGATCCAAGCAGTCGAGTCTGAAGAAGAGGTTTAATGGATCAGTTCGCCGATGATGGAAAACTTGGACAGGGGTTCACGTCAGCCGATGATTTGCTAGAAATAGACATCGGCGATAGTGGTAAGCCTAGGCCAACCTTTATTAGTGCTAAGTTAGATTCCCAATGTAAGCAACAGTTGAGTGATTAGTTGAAGGAATATAAAGATTTTTTTGCTTGGGATTATACAGAGATGCCTGGTCCGGACCGATCGATAGTTGAACATTGGTTACCTATTAAGTCGGGTTTTCAACCACATCAGCAACCAGCGCGCCGGTGTAACCCTACTGTACTACCCGATATTAAAGCTGAGATTACGAAGTTAATCAAAGCTGGATTTATTCGGCAATGCCGATATGCCAAATGGATTTCTAATGTGGTTCTTGTATATAAGAAGAATGGAAAACTTCGTGTTTGTATTGATTTTAGGAATCTCAATAAAGCTACGCCAATGGATGTCTATCCAATGTCCGTTGCCGATCTACTAGTTGATGCTTCTGCTGGACACAAAATTATCAGTTTTATGGATGATAATGCTGGGTATAATCAAATATTCATGGCTGAAGAGGACATATCCAAAACTGCTTTTAGGTGTCCAGGTCACGTCGGTTTGTTTGAATGGATCGTAATGACTTTTGGGTTGAAGAACGCCGGTGCTACTTATCAAAGAGTAATGAACTTTATTTTTCATAAGTACATCGGTACATTGGTCGAAATCTATATCGACGATGTGGTGGTTAAGTCCGGAAACTTTGAAAAGCATCTTGCTGATCTGCGGAAGATTCTGGAGTGCACAAGGGGGCATGGGCTAAAGATGAATCCAAATAAGTGCGCGTTTGGCGTATCGGCAGGTCAATTCTTAGGGTTCATGGTGCATCAAAGGGGCATAGAGATCGGCAGAAAATATATTGATGCAATTAGCAAAGTGGTTGCTCCTACGAACAAGACTGAGTTGCAATCTTTGATCGGCAAGATTAATTTTATTAGAAGATTTATATCTAATCTGTCTAGGAATATTAGGTCTTTTAGCCCATTACTGAAGCTAAAGGCCAGTCAGGAATTTGTGTGGGGAGAAAAGCAGCAGTCGGCTTTGGAAGAAATTAAGAGGTATCTGGTGAATCCTCCGGTTTTGATTCCACCTCGACATGGGAAACCCTTCATATTGTATTTGTCTGCCGATGACGGTGTTATCGAGTCAGCTTTGATTCAAGAATTTGAAGGGAAAGAATGTGTGATTTATTATTTGAGTAGAAGGCTGGTGGATGCTGAAACCAGGTACTCGGCCGTTGAGAAATTATGTTTATGTCTATACTTCTCTTGTACCAAGTTAAGGCATTATTTGCTATCGGCCGAGTGTACTGTCATATGCAAGGATGATGTGGTCAAGTATATGTTGTCAATGCCGATATTGAGTGGAAGAATCGGCAAGTGGATTTTGGCGCTGTCTGAATTTGATCTGAGGTATGAATCAACTAAGGCAGTAAAAGGGCAGGTGATGGCCGATTTTGTTACCCAGCATTGCGGTACGCTAAATTCAGTAGAGATTGCTCTTTGGACTTTGTTCTTTGATGGCTCCACATGTAAGGAAGGAGCAGACATCGGCGTTATCTTAGTTTCACCTCGAGGGAAAAAGTATGAAATCTCATTGTCGATTGTTGCTACTTCGACGAATAATCGGGCTGAGTACCAGGCATTACTGAAGGGGTTGGAGTTGCTCAGGGATGTACGTGCCGATGTCGTTGAAGTCTTTGGTGATTCTATGTTAGTGATCAATCAATTGATTGGGACATATGAGTGCCGAAGTGATATTTTAATTGCGTATCATGGGAAGTGTTTGCAGTTATTAAAGGAATTCCAAGAATATCGTCTTGAACATATTCCTAGGTTGCATAATGAAGAAGCCAATTGATTGGCGCAACATGCTTCGGGATATCGGCCGATTCAAGAAGTAATGACATCGGTTATAGTTGCCAATGATTGGAGAAAAGAGATTGTCGATTACTTAAGAGATCCGTCTAGGAAAGTTGAAAGACGGTTATGTGTTCCTTGATGATGAATTGTATTATCGTACAATTGATGGAGTTTTGTTCAGATGCCTTAATAGAGAGGAATCGAAGAAGTTGATGGGCGAAATTCATGAGGGGGTATGTGGAGCGCACCAATCGGTATTCAAGATGAAATGGATGATTAGGCGAAATGGATATTATTGGCCGACAATTCTTGAGGATTGTTTTGAGTACTTCCAAGGGTGTCAAGATTGTCAGAAGTTTGGTAATGTTCAGAAGGCACCTGCGTCGGCAATGAATCCTATAATCAAGCCTTGGCTGTTTAGAGGATGGGCCATTGATCTCATCGGCCAGATTTATCCGCCTTCAAGTAAAGGGCATAAATTCATACTTGTTGCTACTGATTATTTCACAAAGTGGGTTGAAGCTATCCCTTTGAAGAATGTGACATCGGCAAATATGATAGATTTCGTGAAAGAGCATATTATTTACCGATTTGGAATTCCTCAGACTATTACAACTGATCAAGGGACTATGCTTATGTCAGGGGAGTTTGATGAATTTGCTATCAGTATGGGGTTCAAGGTGTTGAATTTTTCTCCTTATTATGCTCAAGCTAATGGTCAGGCTGAAGCAACTAATAAGGGAATAATCAAGCTTATCAAGCGCAAGATTGAAGAGAACCCTAGAAGATGGCATACGGTACTGAATGAAGCTTTGTGGTCATATCGGATGGCGTGTCATGGTGCTACTAAGGTTTCGCCATATCAGTTGGTGTACGGAAACGATGTTGTCCTACCTTGGGAAATTAAAATTGGTTCTAGACGATTGTTTTCCCAAGACCAGTTAGCGGCCGATGAGTATGATATCCTTATGAAGGATGAGTTGGAAGACCTAGCGGGTCATCGACTAAGAGCTCTAATCAGTATCGAGGAGAACAAGAAGAGGGTTGCCAGATTGTATAACAAGAAGGTAAAGGTGAAAGAGTTTGCCGATGGTGATTTGGTGTGGAAACTGATTTTACCGATTGGAACCAAGAGTTCGAAGTTTGGGAAGTGGTCTCCTAATTGAGAAGGTCCTTTTCGGATAGATCAATCTGTTCCTGACAACGCTTATATTTTGGAGACTCTCGAAGGAGTTACATTTTCCAGAGCAATCAATGGTAAATATTTGAAAAAATATTATCCTAGTATCTGGATAGATGCATGAAGTAATACAAATGTAAGTACCGATGATAAAGTCGTTATGCGAAACATCGGCAAATGAAACGTTATATTACAAGAACAGTCGTCAAGATCACGGTAACAAATTACAACAGGGTTTGAATAGATGAAATCGCACGAAGGCGAATTTGATCTGCTTCTTCTATTTCCCTGGTGTCATCATTGGCAGAACCCTCGACTGGCTTGAGCTTTCTCCTCAACAGAAGGGCTTCACGGACATCGGCATCTCTCTCTTGTTGTAAAGCTTTGGTGGCAGTAGGGAGTTGAGCCTTCTTTTGGCTGGCTGTGCTTAGAGCTTCATCAACTTTCTTCAGCTCAACTAGCAACTCTTCCTTTCGTGCCGATAGACGCGTGATCTCTTGTTCGAGCGCGCTACCAGAAGCTTCCAGACGGCCGATGTCTTGGTGTTTTTCATCCGTAGCTTGCTTGAATTTGAGTATCTCCTCTTCGAATTTTGCTTGAGCAGCTCTATCGGCAATGCGTCGCGAAGCTCTTTGATATTGTAGTTGCCAACTCTTGAGGAATGCCGCTTGGAAGAGCGGTTCTTCAACATCGGCAAGCAATTGGTCTTGAACTTCTCTAAAAGCTACCCTTACTGCACTTGAATCTTGGATTAGTTAAGACGTGTTTTGTTGCAGTAGGAGCAGAAGTGCTTCAAGTTTGGATTTCTCTTGTGCCGATAGAATGATTGGAACATGAATAAAGCTCCCTCCTTCTTTGTCGTCATCTGGGAGATTAACAGCAAAGGAGAATAAGCAGTTGGGAGAGTCTTGAGCCTGAAAGGATAAGAATTGGAATTTGTTGGTTAGAAGCTTATATATATTGCGGAGTTATGATTAATGTTCCGAGTTTACCTGCTTTAGAGCGATTTCTCGCCTTTGGCTTGACGTAGCTAACGCAAACGTATCTTGAGGATCGGCAAAAGTTGCCGATGAATTTGCCTCAGCAGGAGGGACGGTTGGTGCTGGTGCTGGTGTTGAGGCCGATGCTGCTTCCACTGTTGTAGCTAACCTCTGTGGCGACAGGACCGTTCCTTGGTTGGGGGTTTCATCTGGTACTGATGCTGGTGCCGATGCCGGTGATGTTTCTATTGTTGCAGCCATCTCTTGCGGTGACGGTGTTGTCCCTTGGTCAGGAATCTCAGCCTGTGGCTGCTCAGGGATAGGTGCCGATACTGGCTCCGGTGTTGATGTATCGGCAGGAGCTTGAGGAGATGCAGCTGGAGCGATGGCTTCTTACGTTTTGGTCGGGGAGCAGCTCTTGAAGAGCCTTGGCATTTTGACCCTTGCACTTAGGGGCATCGACAGGTTGAGCCATAGAGGTTTGTACACTTGGGATGGCTTCCGATGAACTTGTCTGCTGCAGAAGAGAATTTGGTGCAAAGTGAGTAAAAATTGTCGATTAAACATGTTATGATCGATACAGATAAACGAAGACTTGTTACCATAAAGGCTTGTGCTAAAACGGCGGCAGCGGTGGTAGCATCATCGGTTGGTAGTGGCCGAGTTCTGATAGTAACCTTGGGAACTGCCTTGTGATGCATAAGGGTAGACAATGAAGGGCCTTACTGCCAATTGTAGATGTAGGGTTCATCGGTCGCAAGTTGAAGTGTTTGCCGTTCTTGCTCTTTTTGGGGATCAAATCATTAACCTGTTGACAGAGGTTTAGTTACCAATACATTTGAAAAGTTAACGAAGTAGTAATCGGAAATAATCTTACCGCGTCATCGGGTATGATATGATCAGCATCAATCAAGTACGGATAGTAGTGTGATGATGGAGCAAATAGTTGGTCCTTCCACTCTTGCCACCAGGACTTGTATGATTCGGTAATGAAGGATGTCGGCGCCCAGGAAGATAAGTCGATGTTAGTTACATCGGCATGAGAGGGGAGAGGGTGACAATTTTGTTCTAATCCATAGCACTGGAGATGACCTCTCTTGGTTTTATCACGTTGACATAGATAAGTTTGATCGGCAATTGACCAAATACTAGATGTCTTGCCGCTGCCGATGGATAATAGAACTCGTATGATGGATGAGAGTTATTCCTAGTCCCGACGACGTTAACCGAAATAGCTCGGGGAATGAGGGTGGCTTTCATGATTGCTTCGTTTTGTGGTATATTCCCATCGGTGAGGTTGAAGGAGAGTGGGAATTGGTTGTCTTCATCAACATAAGGCCACTAGACTCGTTCTGCAGCAGGGATTCCACAGTAGAGCCTCTGAAAGAACATGCTAAATTGATCAACATTGGCATCAGTTCCTGGTAGCATTATCATGGCTTCCCCAAAATTAAGTGGGGAACGGGCTGCTGATTCATCATCGTCAAAGACATAGTCTTCAGATATGTCTCTTGGGAACTGTTGGTTGAACATATCAAATTGAAGACATTTGTGCATATGGGCGTTCAACCACAAGTTGATGAACCACCAAGGACCTCCAAGGTTGCCGATGGGTTCCCCTAGCAGCAATTTTTCGGATACTTGATGTAGGAGGCGATAAACTGAACCAAGGAGGTATCGGCCAAGGGGAAATCCTCCATCGGCCAGAAGCTCTGTTGTAGGAAGATACATGTTGGTGGGTCCGACTGTTCTGCCGCAGAAAACGAACTTCTCCAACCACATATTGAGGAAGGTGGCATGCTCCCTTGGTCCAACCGCCGATGTTACGTGTGCTTACCCGATGCTCGGACTTCCTACGGAAGAGGGTAGCAGGATCGACAGAAGAAACGTCGAGGCCAGTGAGCATATGTACATCGGCAAGTGTGGGGGTGGCTGGTCCATGTATGAATAGGAATGCGTTCATTGTATCAGACCAGAAGTAAGAAGCAGCAATCATCATGTTCTTGTTCTTGGACATATCGGCAATGGACAATCTGATGCATTGGTCAATGTTGCGTTCTGACCAATAGAGCTGTTGTGACCTAGCTATTTTGAGATACCAATTCTTCCACCCTTTGTTGAGTTTGGGCCAGGAGCGAAAGGTGTATGTCCATAACCCTAGATCGAAGTGTTCGGATCTAAAAGGGATATGATTGGTTTCTGCGTTGATGAGGTTGGTCGGATCGGTATTCCCCATTGGTCCTAAACAACAAAGATGTTCTTGATCGGTAGGGATTACTATCTTGTTGCGCATTTCCTAGATCCAGAAAGCAAAGAGAAAAAGAGAGGGGGGGATTGAAAAGCAATGCGGAAGGGTAAAACTACAGTATAAACAATAGGGAAAGAAGGAAAAATTACCGCGGAAGTAGTAAAGTTGATCGCCATTGAAGCAGAGTTCTTGCAAGGGTCGTGCTTCCTGATGAAAGAAGAAGAACCGCCGCTCGAATAGTGCTCTTTGGGGATGATGTTGGGATGAAGGTGAAAATGTGAGCTCAGGGTGAAAGAGAGGACGGACGGTGGTCTTTATAGGCCTAGGTTAAAGGGCGTTTTCGAGTTTTCTTTTCTGACTAAGCAGGAATATGGAAGGATATCGCGTTGATTTGTGCGGTGATCGAGGAAATTATAACTGCTGGTGCTACAGTTGCGGGGGTTGTTGGTAATTTACAGTGACAACGCGCGGTAATCAAAATGGCGGTGGTATTTTGGAGGGGAAGATTACAATATAGCAAATTTCGGTGCATAAGATATTTTATACTCCGAAATCGGGGGGCATGTGTTGACGCCGTTTTTTGTACGTGTCAATATGAACCGGATCCACTGATCGGTAGAAGGGTAGTTACACCGATCGGTAGAAAGATGGTTACTTTTCCTTATCGGCATCAGAATCCCACCAATCGGATTGCCGATGAAGACAGGAGATTGAGGAAAAAAAGAAGGTATTGGCTGATCAGAAGGGTGTTGCCGATGGAAACAGGAGGATATTGCCGATCGGGAATATTGACGATGGATACAGGTTGATGTGGCTGACGTGAGCAGGAAGTTGCCGATGGCAATAGAAGGAGGTTGTAGATTGAAGGAATTTGCCGATGGAAAGTTTCATCGTAAGGAAAACGGATAAGGAAACTAGCAATTTTTTGCTAGTATTATTGTTTTAGTTTGAGTCCGACTCTTGCACGAGTCGTTTTATTTCCTTAAAAATAGGAGTTTTGTTTAGATATGAGTCGTGTTCATGTACAACTCCTTTTACCGGAGTATAAATATGTACCCAGGGGCGATGTAGAATAGACAATCAATCAAATACAAATCTATTACTTTTATCTACTTTTCCAGCAATCTACTTTTTTCGCATTAGTTCTAGTTTATTAACGAGTTCTTACGATCTCGACGGGCTGCATCTACAAGACCTCCGTCTACCTCGCGAGTTCCGCTTTTTGAGCAATCTGAGCCTTGACGTCCGGGCGCATCGCCGTCGTCTCGTTCATCGTTGTTCTAGTTATCGTCCTTGTCGATTAACTAGTCAAATCAACTGGCACACCTTTGGATATCGAGTTCGGGTATAAGCCCGAGGTGTTCGCAGATCCGACGGTTTTTGTGTTAACAATAATTTTTTCATGTATGGTTTTTTGTTTCAACAACTTATTAGATAAGCCATGACCGAAAAAACTAAACAACACACATAAACATATGGGACTAGAAACCTTCGCTATTTGTGGCCCATGTTTGTGGCCCAGCTAGAGGGAGCCAAGGCCAACGAAGTCATTTGCCACACGACGCAATCTTACCATACCATATTCTTGCACGACGTATGGCTACAAACCAAACAAATTGTGGGAAGAGAAAGGGTATATATTATACCTAAGAGCATCTTCAACGGTTTTTTATATTTTAATTGGTAAATTTGAGAGTTTGCCAAGTCCAAAATAAATATGGCAAAGATAAAAAAGAGTCAATCTCCATCGGTTTGGCAAAACTGACTTGGCAATTAACAAAATTGAGTTGACAATTACCAAAATTGTAGAAATTGTTGCGGCGATTACCAAAATTGGTTGAGCGCGGAAAATGCCAAGCACGATCCGCTAGGCATATATGTCAATCCTTCCCAGGAAATTGTCAAGTTAACAAAAATGCAAAGCCTATTTGTCAAACCATTGGATAGGAGTTTTTTAGACTTTTTTACAAAAACAAGAATGCAAAGCTCATTTGTAAAACCGTTGGAGATGCTCTAAATAACAATAACTAAAAGAGCAATGCGTGGCAAGGCAATCATGAAATCTGCGTATATATATTGAGATTCACGTGACGAGGGCCGGGTGGTTAAAGATGTGGTGGGGTGTGGTGTAATGCTTTATTTTGTGCAGTGCAGCAATGGATGGTCTTAATTTTATAGAGTATAACATTTACAGTCGTTTTTTAAGGAGGTATACGTAGTAGTCTACTCCCTCCATCCAAAAAATGAGTCGTTATAGGAAACGTACTGGTCAAACTTTCTTAACTTTGACTATATGTTTATAAAAAATGTGTGCAACATTTATATCTTTAAATAAGTTTATTATTAAAGTATATTCAAAGATCTATCTAATGATATTAATTATATATCATAAATATTAATATTTTGTTAAATATAGTTGGTCAAAGTTAAAGTTTATTGATTTTTTTCAAGCGAGAACGAATCTTTTTTTAGAGAGAGTATATACAGTTGGCAGTTCCCATCATGTACTCCATCTGTGATCGATCACGTGATGTGATCCGAAAGAAAGGAAGAAAGCGGGCAGCACGATCCCTGTGCTCTAGCTGCGCAGCTGGAAATGGTCCCGGCCACCCGTTTTGGTCTTGGTCTGGTCGCCCATTTTCCTGGAGAGATGATGGAGCTAGACTAGACTGACAGTGGTATATATATATATATATATATATATATATATATATATATATATATATCTCATCATCTGCTTCGCCAATAGCCAGTCGCCACCACCAATCCACCATATTACTGTATTTGTTTTCAACGGCCGGTCAGCCAAGCCAGATATAAGTAAGTACTTAAAATAAGATTATAACAACAGGTGTGTCACTGACAAGGTTAACCTTGTTCCTAGCCCTGTACTAGCTGTTTTTTTTTTATGAACTGTATATAGTAGCTGAATTGTTGTGAGTGAGAAGGAAAGCGCAAGTGTCTGAAGCTAGCTACAGTAGCTACCGAGTGTAGTACTGGAGCTTTTACTTTGTCTATTCATTTAAGTTTAATAACCTTGCATTGTGGAGTTTAATTTGTTTTGTACCGTAGGGGCGGCGTAGTGGTGAATGGTGAAGGAGAAATTAAATGGCTAGCGCTATGAGTTACTGAAATAATAATAAAATAAGTATAGTACATTTTGTTAGAGACTACAGTATGGGAATTGTCCTGCTGACTGCTGTGCCGAGCTATCTGATGGTCGTTGATGTGATAAGATGGAGACAGGCCTGCCACTGCCAGATTGATGTGAAGGATCTGCCGGCCAGCGGCCACTATGGAATTCACGTTCACATGATAATGATACTACTAGTGGTAGTAGTAGACAGCTGCACCTGCATTGCAGTTGCAGCCCCCATTGATATTTGATTGAGGAGGCAATCCTTTCCCCGTTGTTTCTTCATTCCACCAGCTCTGCCAAACTTCTCCCAGCTAACGATTTCTCCTCGTTCACATGAGAATTAATTGAGACATATGGTCGACCACGCCACCACCGGCCGCTTCCCTGTGCTAGCTAGCGTTTATATATTCATCAGCTTATCTATCTCTGCTGGCTGACTGCTACTTGTCACTTGTGCGTGCTTGATCGATGAGAACATCGTCTGTCAGCTGATTCACTCCAACTTCCATCGATCGAAGATGCCTCGGCCTGCCTTAGTTGCGCTGTACATCACCATCTGCTCCGTCCTGTTCCTCGTCTCCAAGATGCTCATCTCCTTCCTCCTCTACAAGAAATGGGCGCGCAAGAAGAGGATCATCGACAACAGCCTGGCCGGCGGCAAGATGGTCCTCTTCCGCTCCGCTGCCACCACCACCATGCCGCAGTCGTCCATGCTCACCCCCAAGTCCTTCCTCGCCATGCTCATGGGCCTCACCACCAAGGACGTCATCGGCGCCGGCGGCTACGGCACCGTCTACCGCCTGCGCCTGGACGACAAGACCGCCTTCGCCGTCAAGAGACTCAGCAGGGGCACCGCCGAGATGGACCGCGGATTCGAGAGGGAGCTGGACGCCATGGGCGACATCAAGCACCGCAACATCGTCCCGCTCTGTGGCTACTACGCCGCCACGCACTTCAACATCCTCATCTACGAGCTGATGCCCAACGGGAGCCTAGACCAAGCCCTGCACGGTGGCCATGGCCATGGCTGCAACCCCACCCCACCAACAGTACTGGCCTGGCCTGCTCGGTACCGGATCGCCATGGGCGTTGCCCGCGGCCTGTCGTACCTCCACCACGACTGCATCCCGCACGTGATCCACCGCGACGTCAAGTCCAGCAACATCCTCCTCGACCACCACATGGAGGCGCGCCTCTCCGACTTCGGCCTCGCCACGCTCATCAAGAACCCCAGCGCCAGCCACGTCACCACCCTCGTCGCCGGCACCTTCGGCTACCTGGCGCCCGAGTACTTCGACACCGGCAGGGCCACCACCAAGGGAGACGTCTACAGCTACGGAGTCGTCCTGCTGGAGCTGCTCACGGGGAAGAGGCCCACCGACGAGTCCTTCCTGGAGAACGGCACACGCCTCGTCACCTGGGTCAGGGAGACCATGGAGGAGAAGAGGGAGGAGCACGCCATAGACGAGGCTCTGCTACAGCAGCAGCTGCACAACCATGGCGACCAACTCAGGTTGGTCTTCTCCGTCGCCGACAAGTGCCTCGACTCTGATCCCGCAAAAAGACCAACCATGGCGCAAGTCGTCAAGATGCTGGAGCAAGCAGACAGCAGACACAACAAGGAAGCATCACCGCCAGCAACAGCTGACCCTGATCCTATTCCTGTGTAATTAACCCGGCCGCCATCGATCATTGACTGTCGTCGTAAGTATGCACATGCATCATGTACCGGCCAGATGATCCAAATAAAGGTTCTCTTCTCTTCATGTATAGTGTACTTCCAGCTAGCTACACGTACTATATAGGAGTAATATATATAGTAGAATTAATTTCTTGTATATATATGATCTATGGATACGATGATGACGATGGACGATGAATTGAAATCACCAACAGATCTACCATGTCTCGGCCTCGCTCGCTCTCCCGGCCGGCCACTACGTAACTGGGCCGTTTCTAACCTGCGAATGAATTTGTGCCCACGACACAACGGGTATATGCATGAGGATCGAACCTGCTCTCCTTATGATCGGATGCATGAGATGCCTCATATCATATGGCATCGACACTTCGACAGTGTGAGCTGCTCTGAGTTTTGAACATTCTGTTTCAAAATAGCTTCACCAAGTTATTTTTCTTTTCTCATAGAGATGAGTTAATATGAAACTGAAAAAAATAGTTTATTCTAACTTTATCTTCAAACGGTGGCCCGATAGCGGCCCGCTAGCAAGGGAGGTCATATATCACGGTAATAATGTAAAATACGTTGAATTCTAGGTTGAACCTGGGTTTAGCCCAATTATGGTTTGGGTCTCGTGCTCTTTGAGACGGCACATGGGCACATATTTACCATAATATTGTAGTAAACCACATAGTAAGAAGTTACTTATATATAATCTCGTAAATTAGTATAGTAATTATCGTAACTGAAAGTGACTATAGAATAAGTTATCTTGTAGACATATCTTTGAAAACTTAAACCGCGTCGCGGAAACGAAAAAGTATGAAGCCACGTCATCGTGATATCATCTGACAAATCTGGAACGTTGGATTATGATCTATTGGCGTGAATGATGCTAATAGCAGCTGGTTTCTTTTGGACTTCTAGCTTTATGTACAAAGAGACCTTTTATCGTGGTTGGGGGTACTTCTTAGTTTCTCGTGGTTCCTAACTAAATTATTAGGCGCAATCGAATTTAGGCCGAGAAGGTTAGTATCATAATTGTCGCCTCCCATTCCCCCTCCCCGTCACCCGCCGCTCACGCACGCGCCGATCCAGCCCCCACGCAAAAGCAGAGGGGTAAACACGACACGCGAGCCGGCTGCGCTCTCGCCCTAGACCTAGACTGCTGCCGCCGCTGCCTCACCATCACCCTCCGACGGTGACGGCGCCGCCGTCCAGCCCTGACTCGCGCGCCCGTGGCTCCTCCATCCACTCTCCTCTCCGGCGCCTCCGCCTAGCACTCTCGCCCTAGACCTAGACCGCTGCCACCGCCGCCTCACCATCACCCTCCAACGGTGACGGCGCCGTCGTCCAGCCCTGACTCGCGCGCCCGTGGCTCCTCCATCTACTCTCCTCTATGGCGCCTCCGCCTGGTGCGAGCGGCACCTGCAGACGCCACGCCCCCTCCAGCGGTGTCGTCGCAGCCGGCGGTGGCGTCTCGGTCTACCCCCACCCGCGTTCGTCGCTCATCCCTCCTCCCCAGTGCCTCCGCCTGGTGCAAGCGTCCTGTAGAGACGTCGTGCCCCCACCCGCACTGTCATCTTACCTGCCGAGGAGATGTGCTTGGCCCCGCCAGTCATCTCGTGCTCTCCGTCCACAGCGCTAGTCGTCGTACACGCCGAGGACAAAGCTCGCCCGGTTGCTGCTGCGTTCAGGTAAGCGCCGACCTGTTGTCGTGGAGAAATCTCTGAAATGGATCCAATTTTGCTCCAATCACAGAAGGCCAAGGTTACCCTCCTCTGCGCTTATTTTTGCATGTGCTTTATCTCATATATTCAAGAATGCAGCAATGCATTTGTGCAGTTCTTGTCATTGCGATAATATTTTTTTGCTCATATCAAAATGCATATGCCTCTGTCTTAGGAATCTTGATATTTTAGCTCTTGGACAAAAGAATTGTCACATATCAGCTTGAGATTGCCATTTGCACATGCCTCCATGAATTTCTTTAATGAGGGGCTTATCCATTCATTTGCATTGCTTAGTATTTCCTATGAGCAGTAATCATTCTAAAAATCCTAAATCCTTTGAACGTATCATCAGTTTGTGTATATATAGTGGTCAACTGCTTCAATGTTCAATGCTTGCAATGCAAGTGGCCAGAAAGGGAGGCCTACTTTATGAGCTTTCTCAGGAAGCAAACAGCCATTTCAGGCTGAGTTTTTTTTTATCCATAGTTGGCATCAGATTGGCTTTGCTAGTGGGAGGTGTGTGGGTGGCAGTGCACTAGAAGCTCAGCTTAACAGCTCTTAGCGCTAAAAAATACGTACTCCATGCAAGCAATTTGAACTAATTTTTCCTGATGCATTTACCAGCACAGGCTAATAATTTTTGTCTGAATTCTGCAAATGCATTCTGATATGAGCACCTTGATTACTTGCACTCCTGTATTGGCACCTAGTAGCAGACTACTATATTGTTTTACTGAATTTGATGAAGGTTCATGAAACCTTGTAGCCTAGCCTATTCATCAACCTGCTTAGCCTTTGTCTTTACTTTCTTTGAGCTCACTCCACTGTTTTAGCCTTGGTGATGACTAATTTTGGCTGGGTTCTTATCTGTTCATGGTACTCCATTTGCTAATAATATTAACTCTGAAAATCTCGCTCTCATGCTAATAGCAGTCCTCAATTATAAATCTGTAGTATTAAGCTTTCTAAACCTGTGCTGGTAACACATTAGCTAGGTTTATTTATGTCCTAGAGTCTTAGTTCTTGTTTCTGTTGAAAGGTCTCGTAGCAGTCTCGTATCACATTTTCAAATAAAAATAAAGCGTCAATGTGGGGGTACTAGCTGGCTACAATTACTATGAAGTATGAACTTAAGATAGCCCAGCATTGGGTAATCTATGAAATGTTTGATACATTGGAGAAAATATTTATCCATGGTGTTCCTTTTACGAGGACAACAATGTTGAGTTATGCTCTTAAATATTCCATGTGCAAAAAAAAACTTTGTGTTTTAATTAGATATTTTCACCATTGGTTTCACCTTTAGTTGATGGTGCAAGGTCCTCTGAATCGAGAAGTTAAAATTTGGGCTTCTACTAATGAAGATGGCTGGTTGTTGCCAAGTGATTCTGAGAACCATATGCTTTATATTGTAACAGATAAAACCTACGGGGATAGTTTCTTGGATGTTCTAACTTCTAATAACATTGCAAATGGGGAAATGAGTTTTCTATTAAGGCAGCATGTAAAGTGTACAGTACTGCTACGGTAGGGATGCCCACACATGCCATAGAGATGCCCACCAGATCTTCATTTTGAATGTGTGGATTAAATCCTATTTATGTCCGCCTGTCACCTATAGGTAGGTGTAAAATGCTTCTTGAATGTGTTGATTCAGTCCTGTATGTGCACCAGTTGGTAGAAATAATAGGATTGCAATGATCATCAACTCATATGAAGATGTTATACTAAGATGCCGCCAAATCTAGAGCTATACTTGTACCTAAGTTATCAAATAAAAATGTTTTGAGACCCTGAATCCTCTTATTATACTAAGAGTCCATGATGTTACCTAGCACTGACAACATACATTTCAAAATCAGTATATGTTATCTTGGCCATTATTTTCCTTGTGACACTGAATCTTTCTTGCACTGTTTCCTTCTAGGATGATTCAGAAATAGTTGTCATGATAAAAGAATTGCTGGAGACTCGTATTCGACCAGCTGTTCAAGATGATGGTGGTGACATTGAATACTGAGGATTTGATCCGTGAGTATTTCCCTCCCCTCACGTATGGTCTGCTATTAAGAATTTGGTTTCCTTGTCTCACTAGAACACTATGCTTTCAGAGAAAACGGGATAGTTAAGCTTAAAATGCAAGGTGCCTGCAGCGGCTGTCCAAGTTCATCAGTCACGTTGAAATCTGGGATAGAAAACATGCTTATGCACTATGTGCCTGAGGTGATGTGAAGTGATATATTCTATTTGCTGATGTTCCCTAATAACTGAGCGACAGAAAGATGTAGAAGATGTAGTTGGCGAGACAAGTGAGGCTTATATGGAATCGTTTGGGAGGAATGAACAGGCAAGCTGTTCAACTGCTGGGTTTCAATTGATGGATGAATGTAGTCGTGCTGAAAGTATCTGGCTGCTCTCTGGCAAAAAAACTAATGACTCTTGCAAGGTTGAACAAGTACAGGACATTTGGAACAGACTACGAAGTTGCTATCTTGAATTTTCCAGTGAGGCTAATCACAACAGAGCAGCTTCTCGAGCTTTGAAGCTTACCTCAGAAGTGTCTAATTTAATATCACGCTTTGTTCCCTTTTTTTCGTTCACAGCGTTTGATGGCTTAAACTGTTTAGAGCTACAGTAACCATGGATCTGACAGATGTTTGCATAAGGAAATAGGATAGGTTCAATTTTTCCTACGTGTTTATGCATTATAAAATGGATTGGATTGGCTGAATGATGATAAAACACATGAACATTTGGGAGATGCAAAGAAAGTAGTTGAACTGGTGAGAAGGCAAGGGAAGGTGAATCTTTGAGCGAATGCAACAGAAGCTCTAAGAGCTCTGGTTATTTGTCTTAAGTTTTGTCAAACAGCAACAACAAAGCCTTTCTGGTCCCAACAAAGGTGGGTTCGATAAAATAAGAAGATAAAACCAGAATGACACGTCTTAAGCTTGTAGTCAGTTACAAAGATATCACCCTCTATCTTTCGTTTCAACTTTACAGTCTGATTTCTTTCATCTCAGGCAGTTGGATGAACTTGCACGTGCCTTGTATACTCTGTTTACTTTTCGAATGAGCATCACAATTTGTCTTCTTAGGCTAACCATGTGCTTCACTAATGGGGCGAGCGGATCATCCGAGCACTAAGGGATCAGGTTGGAACCATTAACAGATTTCGTCCTCGTCCAAAGGGGAGGGTCTTGGGGATGGACGACCACCACTCCACCAGGCTGTTGTAGGTTCTCACAGACATCGACATCAGGTTGTTGTGACACTTTAGAGAGCATACCAGCTGCGCGATCAAGAAAGCAAACACTTATCATCTTGAGTTGTTTCTCATGGCTTCCAACATAAAACATATATAACACAATTCTTGTTCTAACACAGACACACCTAACTTTATAAAAATATATATAACACACTAAGTGTAACTTCGAACCAAAACATAATGCAACTCGGGATCAGAGGGATTCAGTTGCGGTGAGACTCCAACTCGGCGAGTGGGAGGACTGCTCCCGTGCTCGGGATGGACCGAGGGAGGAGAGAAGGGGAGCGTGGGCCAAGGGAAGAAGCCCAAGCGGAGGGGAAAGAGGGAGTGGGATGCTCGGGGCAGAAAGGAGCAGACCGACGGTTTGGGCTTGAGGCCAGATAGCGAAACGGTGGTTTCCAATATTTTTATTTAATCATCTTTCTTTTGAAAACACAGTTTCAAAACACTTTGAAAAATCATCTTTCAAAAGAAATTTAAAATTATCTCTTTCTTTTGATTTTTTTTCCATCGTTTGTTTTTCTTTTTCTCCAAAACCTTTTCAAAAGATTTTCAAATATCTTGTTCAATTCAAATTTTGACTTTTTGCTAAAACCATTCAATACAAAGGAAACACATGCAAAGGCATGAATGCACAAACAATTTGCTAGCTCTAATAACTTTTAAATTCTAAGTAAACCCCATCAACTATAAAACCGGATGAAAAAGTTGTCAACTAAAATTCTTCATAACTTTTCGAGTTCTACAATGTTTATTTTGGTTCCTTTTCCATCCGGGGTTGTTTCAGACACTCAAATTTGAAAAAATTAAAATTTAAAATTGAAACGTAGTTTTGCATGACAAGATGATTTCAAATAAAAAAGTTGTCAACTACAATGTTTCATAACTTTTCGAGTTCTACAACGTTTATTTTGGTTCCTTTTCTATCTGAGGTTGTTTGAGTCACTCAAATTTTAAAATTTAAAATTGAAACACAGTTTTGTATGACAAGATGATTTCAAATAAAAAAAGTTGTCGACTACAATGTTTCATAACTTTTCGAGTTCTACAGTGTATATTTTGGTTCCTTTTCCATCCGAGGTTGTTTGAGACACTCAAATTTTAAAATTTTAAGATTTAAAATTCAAACGCAGTTTTGTATGACAAGATGATTTCAAATAAAAAAAATTGTCAACTACAATGTTTCATAACTTTTCGAGTTCTACAATGTATATTTTGGTTCCTTTTCCATCCGAGGTTGTTTGAGACACTCAAATTTTAAAATTTTAAGATTTAAAATTGAAACGTAGTTTTGTATGACAAGATGATTTAAAATAAAAAAAGTTGTCAACTACAATGTTTCATAACTTTTCGAGTTCTACAATGTATATTTTGGTTCCTTTTCCATCCGAGGTTGTTTGAGACACTCAAATTTTAAAATTTTAAATTTTAAAATTGAAACGCAATTTTACCTGACAAGATGATTTCAAATAAAAAAGTTGTCAACTACAATGTTTCATAACTTTTCGAGTTGTACAATGTTTATTTTGGTTCCTTTTTCATCCAATGTTGTTTGAGACATTCAAGTTTTAAAATTTTAAAATTTAAAATTCAAACACAGTTTTGCATGACAAGATGATCTCAAATCAAAAAATGTGCAACATCAAACTTTCATAACTTTTCAAGATCTACAAAGAATATTTTGGTTGTTTGATCATATGTTCATCCAACATGGTTGTTCTAATATTATTCACAAATCTTATATATCTCTTTTGTATTCAGGAGAGATGTTTAAGATTTGTGAACAAATTTACTTTCACTTTGTCATATAAAGAAATGAGCAAAATAAATATTGTACATATTGATGAGTCATACAACTTTATAGTTGGAAACTTTTCATTGGAATTATTTTAGTGCTTCAAAATATAATTTGAAATTTTCTTTGTTAAAAAACATGTTGAATTTTTTTAATAAATGTCAGTAAAATGGAAAATACAAAAGGCCTAAATGGGCAACTTGGCGTAACCAAACTCAACCACTGTTGGGTGCTCGACCAAGCCACCTCATCCCAATACGGCCCAATAGCATACTAGCGCTAGGCCTTTGAAAATAGACTACCGCATAACCTGAGTTTATCTGTTTCTCCCACCGGCTAACTCACAATCATATTTTCAGTTTTTTTCCTAATTTATAGGATCTCAACATCCCACGTAACCTTAGTAGTTTATTAGTTTCTCTCGGCCGCCCTATCTCCTTTCTTTGAGCGGTCCTTTCTTGCTCAGTTTCTCTCGGAGACGATGGCTACACCAGTAGGCACCATGGATTGCACAGGAGAAAGAGGAGAGCACAAATAATTGTTCGCCTACACACGGCACTAGGGTTGAAGGTAAATAAAACATCCCTCCTTCATATGCATCTGATGTACTAATATTGTGCTACATAAAAATCATTGCAAATAGTACTAAGATCTAAAGTTGCCAGGCATGGCTCCTGATATGTGAGGCTTAGGTCTGGATCCATCTCATGAACCGTCATGCATGCACGTCCCCTGCATCTGCAAATCATTCAAAACAAAAAATCTGAGGCCACTATCCCTCAAAATAAAAAACACACAATCAGTTTCTGTACCATCGTGTTTGAAAGTGTGACATCTAGATTGGTTTGATTTCGTACCAATGTGTTCTTCAGTGTCATCGATCCTTGCACCACAGCACTCCTTCCTTTTCATTGTAACTTTGCTTCTATACAAACTTCAACTGGAGATCCTGACCTTCCTTTCTTTGGTGTGAACTCACCATTTCGCTGCTCTTCCAAAGCTAAGGAATACCAGAAGTCATGATCCCTATAGTGGGGCACACTGTGTTTAGAGCTTCAAGATTATCATTAGTGACACTGTACCTTGGAACAACACAGATCCTTGTCAAACTGATCTGTGTGACATTTAGATTGGGTTGATTTCGTACCATGTTTTGATCAGCCCCTCGTACATGTATTTTTCTAGATCCACGACTGTGTGATTGTGAGTAGTCTTGTGTGCATGATTGTGCTTGAACTGCTATTGATTGTCAGATAACTCGTTGTAGCATATAACCTATGATTCATTGATAATTGACATCTGTGAGATGAAAAGACAGCAAAAATAATATCAAGAATGCAGTTTAAACAGAAGCACGCTAAGGTTGTAGAAATAGGTGACAATGTTCTTACAGCAAAGCAACTATGCCCTAATGTCACAAATGGGTTTATAGTAGATGAGGTAATATGATTTCAGATTTATGTCGACACTACAGATTGCTAACATCTACTATGCACTAATAACTCCAGCCTTTGGAGGTCATAAATGCCTTTGTTGATATCAGCAATGTGGAGACGAACGAAAAATCATTCATATCAACTTTCCACGCAACAAAGTTGGCATCAAAAGAACTTGGTCAACACAATAAATTAAAGAAGAAAGTTGCTGGCAAATGTGTTGGAAGGCATTTGGTATGTCAAACTAATTTAGTTTTCATACTTTTAATTGGCATTTGCATTCAGTGTATTTATTCATTCAATCTATATATTTTCCAATTTTGCTTACAGGTTTTTGTGCCTATGAATATCAACAACAACCACTGGGCTCTCCTAGTGCTGAGCTTCATAAAGAAAGAGGTACAGATCCTTAACTCATTTTTCTCAACCCCAGCAATGCGAGATGAAGTCCTAGAGAGGCTATTGGTAAGTATAGATCCTATGTAAAAACACAAACAATCTAGTCAACTACAACTACAGTTCGATCCAATTTAACATCTAACTCACAATCCATTAGGTGGACAACATACAGTCATGCATTGATGCTTGGGTCAAGGATGGCTTGGTTAACTTGCGCGCCTGCAAAAACAGACAGGTACTCCCTTTTCTGTTTCCTAAAATAATGTTCTACTTCAGTTACTTACTCTTATGTTTCGTTCTAGCCATTCATGTGGGGCGTTCACAATGTTATATATGCTGGCATGGGATGGAGAGAAAATGACCTATCATTTCTCAGATGTGAGTGTTACAATCCTTGCTAATTCCAAATTGCTACGGCCTCATTCAATAACTGTTATATGAAATGCACTATTTTCACTTGTACATAGGCACAAATGGAAGGATTTAAACGGCGAATATGCACTAGGTTGCTACTTTCTGATCGCAACATGAGATGCCAAGAGTCATACAAAAATCCTATCACGGTCTGAACTTTTAACACATAGTACACAAGTTCTGGTTGAAACAACTTATACCAACCAGATTGTACAAAATAATTGAGTCTAACATTTATCTTGATGATTCTTAGGAGGAAGAGTACTATGCGAACAATCCGAACGAAAAACGGCAACACCAACAGACTCAAAATGCAAGTGACATTGAGGTAATAGAGACTGGAACTCCAACTGATGAGGCCACCACGAAAGGAGGGAAAGGAAAGAAAGGAAAGAAAGGAGGGAAAGAAACGAAAGGAACAGGATCTGCACAAGAAACAGGAGCTGAAAAGAGGAAAAGAGGACGACCAAAGAAAATAGTTGAAAATACTCCTACTGTCGTAGAACAATTCAGTAGTGAAGCTATCACTAAACGACTTAAACAGAAGAAGGTTCCAGGGCCACAGCAAAGCAGCCCTTTTTAGCCTTTGTAGAACTATGTGTTGTCTATTATGTAAGCTGTAATTGATCTTAAATTTGTTAGATGGCTTTAATGATGTGTTTTCAGACCTAAACGATGTACTGAACTATGTGTTTATGCGTGGTACCAGATTTGATTACTACTATGTGAATGCAGGAGAACCCCGGCATACCAACATATCTCATAAGCACATCCAATTCCAACACCTTCAGGCCAATTAAGTAGGACTGGGCAGCTGTCTGTTCTAGAATTATTTCACTCACCAAGTTGAGCTAACATTGTTTGAGGTTTCTGCGATCTCTCTGACTCTCTATGGAGTTGAGAAACACGGTAGACACAGTGGCATCACTACTGTATTACACAGATTGGGTATGGTTCTGAGTTCAGCAACATAATTCTAACAAGATTAATCAATGGAACCAGATAACTCCAAATTCATCACCACCCGCTCTTCGGTTGTTAGTGCGACAACCACGACAACAAAACTATGATGCAAAGTGTTTTTTCCCTGACAAATTACCTCTCCAAAAGCCAAACTAAATGAGACAAAGCCATGACTAGGCACGGACCAGGCGAGTGAGAGTCATTTAACCATTTACCACATGCCAACTACTCAGTTTGCATATTAGCAACAAATAGTGTGGGAAAAACTAACAAATGGGCTCATTAAAATACATGTCTCACATGCACAAGAAAACACTACGTCCAGCTGCAAAATAAACTAAAACCAAACATCTAATCTAGCATGCGAGAATTGGACAAATTGCATTTTTAGTATAAAATTGCACATATGTTCATCAACCACCAAGAGCTAGCAAATATCCAAAATATCAGAACTAGGATTGATGTCTTTGTCAAGTAATGAATCATTCAATTAAGCACACAAACCAACTGCGAGTTGTATAATTGAATGCATATTTGAATACCTTAGCAACGCACACAAAGCATGATGTTGTTGCTGCCTGCGATCCTCCACTCTGATCAGCATGTCCACGGCCACACAACAACTACCGCTGACCATCTCCAGCTCTGACGCAGAACAATCACGACTCGAGGCCCCGACGCAGCAACGAGGACTCGACGGCGCTGACGATGAATGTGGAGACGACCGTGCCAGCGAAGAGGATGGCGGCGACCCCGACCCTGGGCATCCGTTGCGGGCCCCGGACACCCACACAGAAGCGTCGGGCGCGCCGTTGCCGACGCGGCTGCGTGACCGCCGCCATTGAGTGGGTTAGCCATGGGCTTGCGACGAGGAGGGGAACAACGGGTGAAGCGCGTTGAGGCCGCGGCGGCGAGGAGGTGCTAGTGTAGAAGGAGGTGCACAGAGATGGCACAGGTTGCCGCTGCGCGATCTCGGCTCACGAGACTCCTTCCTCCACCCAGCCGCGCGCTCTCGGCTCTGGATCCAGATCCGGCCACCCGCGCAGGAGTGCAGGAAGGCCGGGGGCGGCGGCGTTCCAGCCAAGCTGGGGACCAGCAGTCGCCAAGCACGGTGGAGAAGGGGTCGAAGCCGGAGTTGGGACGGCAGAGGTCCGGGACGGACAACGTCGAGGACCAGCTTTAGTGGCGAGCTGGGACGGACGACGGAGGTCGGGGACGGACGGCGGACGACGGAGGTCGAAGCTAGAGTTGGGACGGCGGAGGTCGGGGATGGAAGGTCAAGGGGCTTCAGAGGGTTCAGTCGCGCTGGGATGGACGGCGGAGGTCGGGGACGGACAAGAGCTCGACGAACAAGAATGGGGAAAAGAAAAAAATCTATTCACTAATGGGCCCCCACAAAGTTAATTTGACGGAGCACTAGTTTGATTATGTGTATAGTAGTGCAGATTCTTCTATTATCCATTTACCAAACTACCTTTAATTGCATATTTTCTTTTTTGAAATTAGAATTAATAATTTTTTTTATTGTGTTCTCCTCATCAATTTTAGTACGCACCAGGTGTATACGGGTCCATAATTTAATACGCTCTCAGTACCTCTGAAACTGGTTCCTCTTGGTTCCTCTATCTTTTTAACCGTTGGATCGGGCGTTGTGAGCCGTACCTCTCAAACTGGTTTCTCTTGGTTCCTCTATCTTTTTAACCGTTGGATCGGGCGTTGTGAGCCGTTCATTTTTCGACAACCATTGTAAAATTTCTCATGTACAAAACTCTAGAAAGTTACAGCTATGGTATAGGTAATAAAAAAATACATGCTTCGTGACCAGCACTTTAAGAGGATTCCAGAAAATTGTAGAGAAGTACATGTATATAAATATAACATAGTCGGACTATGTATTACGACCACTGATCCTCTCTCGTCAAACTAGCACTAGCATCCCACTTCCCTCGTCTTCTGATTTTAGTGAAAAACTCGTTTCCCTTCATCCTGTGTCAACAGATCCTGACTCCCTCCACAATACAAATAACCTTGGCACAGGTGCGTATCATCTCTCTATTTGCATCTTCATTCACTTTTCACCTCCAATTGACACCTGTAAAACATAGAGCAAGGTAAGGCCCCTTTTGGTTGGGTTGTGGCTTCTGAAAAAACAGTTGTGGGCTGTGACTTTCAAAAAAGCAACTTTGGGAAAGTAGCTGTGGGGAAGTGAAAAGGCCCTTTGGTGCACCGTTGTGGCTTTTGAAATGTTGGTGTAACTAACGAGCGGGTCCCATCCATCAGCCTCATCTATCTTCTTCTTCCTCTGGTTCGCAAGGGCAGGACGCAGGACACAGGAAGGGAGCTCCATCGGGCGCAGGGGAGGGGAGAGGGAGGCTGCGGCGGCGGAGCCGCCCGCCCGCGCCCGCATCGCCACGCGCCGGAGCCGCCCCTGCCTATGGCCGCACGCCAGAGCCGCCCTCGAGTCAGGCTTGCCGACCGCGCTCTACATCTCGCCGGTGCGAGTGCAGGCCGCGCGCAAGGGCTCGCCAGTGCGGGGCCGCACGCTGGGGAGGGCGCCGCGCCGGAGGGCCACCGCGTCGGGGAGGGAGCTCCGCTCCAGGGAGGGGCACCGAGCCGGGACGGGATCTCCGGGGTGGGGAGGGCCGCGCAGGGGAGTGGCGCCGCGTCGGGGAGGGAGCTCCGCGCCGGGGAGCTCCGCTCCAGGGAAGGCGTCGGGACGGGCTCGCCGGAGTGTGGAGGGCCACGCAGGGAGGGACTCCGCGGCGGGGAGAGCGCTGGGTCGGGGAGGGAGCTCCGCTCCAGGGAGGGCGCCGCGCCGGGACATGGTCGCCGGGTGGAGAGGGTCGTGCACGGAGGGACGCTGGCTGGATTGCTGGAAGACGACGACACGGATGGGAAACAGAAAAAGAAAAACGAACCGGTACGTACATAATCGATGGCAAGTGGGTAATTACTTGACTCAAAAGCAGCTGAAAGCAGGGGGAGAGCTGCTTTGAGTTTTGTACTAGAGCGAAAGCAGCTTTTGAACAAAAGCACCTACGGCTTTCCAACCCTTTGGTTGGCTTTTGGCTTTTGCAAAAGCAAAAGTAGGTTGGAAAGCCCAACCAAAAGAGGCCTAAATATTCTTAAATTACATTGCATATATATATTATTAACCTTTATATGTCCATTTAACTATTTGTCTATATAAAGAAATGATTGATATTTTTATCAATATTTAACTATTGTGTTTCGTGTTAATGGACAAATACACCATCGTATAGGATCTTTATTACCAAAACCAAATAACATACCTAAATTTGTTGAATTATATATTTTTGATACACAAAATGAAATAAATAATAGACTGCAAGCTATAACACATGAAGATTCAAACAGTACAGATTTAAACCTTTATATTATACGAGGCTTAAAAAAATGCTAGATACACATAACCCGTTAGTAAAAACTTTTCGAAAAGCAAGAGATTTACTTCAACAATATAATGGAATAGATGTCAAAGTCTGTATTATTGGGGCTCAAAAAGATGACCCTGTACAATATGAAATTCCTACTAATGATGAGTGATGAGTTAGCATTATTAATTAGTAATAGGTGACTACTCAACGGAAAATTGTAAACGAGATATCATTGTAAGCAGCAAAGAACATGGCCTACAACAAATCTCAATATACCACCCTGCATATATGGCTTTGCAATATCCTTTGCTATTCCCATATGGAGAAAGAGGATATCAGATTAATATCTATTATAATAACAGTAATATGGTAAAAATAAAAGACTAACAATGCATGATTATTTTAGATACCAAATACATTATAGACCAAATCAGCCTAACCCATACTTATGTTATGGAAGATTATCCAAACAGATAATAGTTGATGCTCGAGCATGTGAAGATGAAGATAGACTCTTATTCATTGCTAAAAACCAATCTAAATTAAGAGTTGAATATTTACAAGGCATAACAGATGCAATAGAAAAAGGTATTCAAAATGGAGAAGAAATTGGTAAACGAGTATTACTCCCATGTAGCCATACAGGAAGTAGACGATACATGATAGAGAACTACCATGATGGCATTGCTATATGCCGTGTGTATGGTCCACCAGATTTATTCATCACATTTACATGCAATATCCTAAGTGGCCAGAAATACTAGAAATGCTATTGGAGGGGCAGCAACCTAACGATCGTCCAGACATAATAGTACGAGTATTTCACGTGAAACTAAAAGAATTATTACATGATAAATTGAAAGTAATAATATCTTTGGTCCAATTGATGCAATATTATATTGCATTGAATTCCAAAAAAAAGAGGTCTACCTCATGCTCATATATTGGTATGGTTAGCAAAAAGTAAAATAAATGTTACATATGAAACAATAGATAGATTAATCTCAGCTGAAATCCCTGACCCAAATATAGATACATTAGGATATTTGCTTGTAGCTGAACACATGATGCATGGACCATGTGGAGATAAAAACTCAAATTGTCCTTGTATGAAAAAAGGAAAATGCTCAAAAAATTTCCCTAAAGAATTTCAAGACGAAACTAAATTTAATGAAAATGGATTCACAATATATAGACGACGCAATACCGGAATCTATATTTGTAGAGAAAACCACAATCTTGACAACAGATGGGTTGTGCCATATAATATACTCCTTTTGAAAAAGTATCAAGTTCATATAAATGTGGAATATTGTAATAAAAGTAGAGTAATTAAATATTTATGTAAATATGTACATAAAGGACCCGACAAAGCAAAGATTATGTTTCAGCGTATAAAAAAAGGTGAAGATACACCAAGGAACATAGAAGATAATACAATAAATGAAATAAAGGAATATCTTGACTGTAGATACATATCTGAGCAAGATGCACTATGGAGATTATTTGGATTTGAAATCCATCATCATACACCTCCTGTAGAACGATTGCCTGTCCATCTGCCCGGGCGTTACAATGGCTGCGACTGTTTGATGGATTTTTTGTTAGATTAAAATCCATGATTTGTACCACTGAGCAAAAAAGGAAAATACAAATATGGAGACACATATATTTGTGTCACGTACATTTACATGTATTAGAGAGAAGCCAGTAACAATTGATGGAAGAAGCACGTATATTAAAATCCATGGACATAAGCATGTTCATAACGTGCAAATGGAAGAAGCTAGCAGGTGCATGGTCCATGCACGTATATATGCTCGGAAGTCAGAACCGGCTGCCCTGACTGCCACGCACAGGCCCGGCCCAGCTCAGAACAGTCCAGAAATCATGGTCACGCATGTGCCGATGACCGTCCGATGATTTGGTTAATTATCAAGGGACAATGAGGCTAATAATGGCTAACGAGTTCGTGCATGGCAGTACGTGCAAACTGGACGCCCTCATCTTTATTAGGTCCGCATGTCAGGGACGGACTGCAGGGAAAACTTGTTAGTTGCATCCCGTATTATGGAGTCCTCATTGCGTACATGTGCAGCCAAGGAAAATATATTGGCAATTGATAAATCGTGCACGTGTTTTCTAGAAGCCTGATCTGAAGGGATATCCATTATAGAGAGATAAGTACGTATCCCTTCCTTGCATGTGAAGAAAGGCCGGCGCCGTATCTCTCGCCGCTGATTAACCAACTTTTAGTTGTGCGTGTGCTTAAGGGCCCACCGTGACTCTAAACGCTGAGGCCTATATAAAGAGCATCCTGACCTTCACGAAGGGGGGACGGACGGATCGGAAGGATGGAGCGCCGCCAGGCTGCTCTGCTCTTCGTGACAGAGCCACCACCATGGAGCGCCAGGAAGGAGGCTACCCAGCCGCCGTCGTGGTGTCGTGGTGAAGCGGCAGGAGCATGCCGGCTGATTGGATGACGTATGCAAGAAGGCAGCCGTCGTCACGGCACCATCTACAGGAGGCAGTCGCACCTGCACACGACGCGCCAAGAAGAAGATTAGCGACGATGGCTGCTGTGAGTTCTGACCACGCCAAGAAGAGGCGAACCAAGCCGGAGGCCAGAAGCTCCACACGACGGCGATGGTACAACGACTACACGTTGACTTGGCGGCCACTTGTCGTCGCATGAGGTGACTTGCATCTGCATCTACACGAGGCCGCTGTGGTGCAGCGCCAACCATGAACACGGGAGACGCATGGATCCGACGTCGCCGCCAAGGAGCCATCTGCGTCCACGAAGCTAAGGCATAACTATCGCATCCGCAGACACATAGAAGAAGCACGTTGAGCCGGACAACTACCGCCCCTCACATCGAGCCGTGTCGGCGGAGGAGACACCCTCGACGCCGGATGGACACACCGAGCTGGAGAAGACGTCCTTGACGTCGGACGCCTGTGCCAACACGGGAGGCGCCAGGGGTATTCCCCTGTATTCCATGAAATACCCATGTGGAATACCCATGTTTTTAGTAGCAAACAAAAAATACATGTATATTGCTACAGCATATGCAGTTTGTTAGATCTTGCAAATAAGCCCGAAACAAGCATTAGCAGCCCAACAAAGCAGAGCAAAAATCCCATCCCTCGGTACTCTCTGTCTCTCGTCTCTCGCTCGCTTCGGCTGGGATCTGCGGAAGGACGGAAGCAGCGGCGGCCGGCGGCGTAGGTGATACTCTCTGTCTCTCGTCTATCAGCAGCACGGCGACCTCCCCTAGGCCCTCCCTCGTCTCTCCCCTCGTTCCTGTGCGCCCCAGCGGCCAGCGCCCAGCGGCGGCCAGTAGCAGCGAGCAGCACTGCAGCAGCACTAGCGGGCAGTCCGACCCTACCCCTCGGCACTCCCAGTCTAGCTCGAGCTCCAGCTTGAAGGTTGTAGGCAGGATGGTTGTAGGCAGTAAGGTGGCCGTGAGCACAATTAGATCCATTCTTCAGAGTATGGATTCAAAATTTTGTTTTCTATATTTTCTAATAGAATAAAATACATGATGAATATTTGAATAATTGCTTGGTTATATTTATTGTCAGAGAATTCTTCACTCAAAGTGAAAAATGATGATATCACTAATCTATTTTAAAAAGGGATTTACATTGTAGTAGCCTTGCTGCTTTGTAGTATTTCTTAATTATTAAAGACAATGGCACTACGTCAGTGTGTTCAAAACTTAATTATTGCACATTTATTTCGAAAAATTTCTATAGACGGAATATCCAGCTCTGAAATCCTGGCTCCGCCACTGTGTGCCAAGCCGGAGACGCCCTCGACGCCGGATGGACACACCGAGCGGGAGGAGACGCCCTCGACGCCGGACACCTGTGCCAAGCCGGAGGATACGCCCTCGACGCCAGACGCCTGTGCCAAGCCGGAGGAGACACTCTGGGGCGAACAACCACGTCGTATCGGAGAAGGTGTCGTGATGCCCCTAACATAGGACAAGCACGATGCCGGAGGGAGATGCTGCATCATCGAAGCACGCACAGTCGATGCTAGAAGCGCACAAGGTAACCGGGCACAGAGCCATGTACCAAGGAGGCGGATCTAAGCGCCACCAAGGATGCTCCATGTTTGCACTCCCGCAGCACTTTCATATGGAGAAAGATGGGCTTACCATGTTCCATCAATAGCACCTAACCTATGCCGATTTTGGCGGACCGTGCTCCACCCCGGTGAACTCATGCGGTTCCGACGTGCCCAGAGGCCAGAGGCGAATCCGTTCACGGTCCGTAGGACCAACACCATTCGAAGGTTGATGGCCCGCCCCGCCTAGAATAGGAATCTTTGACTGGGCTTACACACATTCGCTCACTTACGCTGTCCCCCCTCAGCTCACCCTAGCCCCGGGTACGTCGTCTCCAAGGCTTCACACAAAATCTTCACTGACAACATATGCATGCTTTTGTAGGGTCGGGCAGAACCGTTGTTGCCTGATGGGAACTTCCCCCATATTGCTATCAATGTCTTCATGTCGCACGACCTCTTAACATTACACCACTGAATCCCCAATCCTGTGCTTGCTGTGCAGTGACAGTACCAATATCCACTAATCGTTGTTTCCAGATACGGTTGCCGGTTGACATCTCTTCTAATTCGTCGATACGAGAAGCAAATTGTTATGTGGAGGAATCAATATCTCGACATAAGCCAAGAGGCAGATCTTGTGCCACTCCACCAGGTCGTATGAAACTGGCATGCATCCTGGCTCCCGGGACTCTTTCATAGAATTCCAACAATTTCTCTCGCTCCTCAAAAGCCCAAAGGAACGGAGTTGATGCTCCCACATCCATAGCATGAGTAGTTGAAGCAAGTGAATGATTTGAAATTCGAGTTATTTCACAGAATAACACTCGTATATATTGAGCTCGTAATGGTACCTCACAATTCAAAAGTCTCTCTACGGCTGAAGAATGAGCGTGTTCTTGGGCCATCGTAGAAACATAGATAGGGTCAACGACGGAACGAACAACGAAACTTTACGACAGCTTTTTCGTACACGTTCACTTGCATCACATACACAAGTGCTCTCTGAACCGTGCAATAAAGTCACCCATAACACGGCTCTCCCACTGGAGTTACCTTAGCCCCGGGCCATGCTATTCCATGATATTGGAATAATGGCAGCCTAACTACTTATTATCATCGTCTTGAAAGTTGGGCGCCTTTTGAATATGAGTGGGGCTCCTAGTCTAGGTGGCGCCTTCGTGGAGCCAAACCGAAGGAAGAGCAAAAGGACGAGGCCACACCCGGCTTCGAATAGGAGGGGGGCTTAGCTCTGGATCCCGCCTGCTTGCAGAAATGAATGGATCAGAAAGGGGGCTGGGTTCTATTTCCGGGCCGGGCAGGAGGTGAAGGCCAGAAGAAGAAGAGAAGTGCGCCTTCCCGGTAAGGAAGAGGATAAAAAGGTGCTGTCATCTATCTCGACCTGTTTCCCGAGGCGTTGGAAATGAAGACCAGCTCAGAGAATCACTGGCGTGCTTTCTCCCCCCCATCGTTTCGCCAACAAAGAAGTCATCCTTGACTTGACGATTGACCATTCCATCCCTACCGAGCCGCCTCTTCGAAGTATTTACCTCTGCCTTTCTTTTTTTCTCCAAATATAAAAGAAAAAATAAAGAACCTCGTCTGTGATTTAATCGGCCCTAAGGGAGTTTACTCGACCCATTCTCCAGTCTCCCGCACTGCTCAAGTGTGCGACTCCGTATGAGGACCTCCTTCCCTTTTGCTCTGCCCACTCTCCGTTCACACGGTTATCAAAGCGGAGGAAGGGTGGGCAGCAGGTACCACGAGCCCTCTGTCCCACACATCTATCAAGAAGCAAGTGTAGTTCACCGGTTCCACCGAATGCTCCTATCTCTCGGCAAAGATCGTGTGAGTGTGCAGTTATGCTTCGGATGCTTCGCCATGGAATAGATCGACTCTGTTCCCCTTCTTTTCCGGTGCACTCGCTTTATATCTCCGACACACAAGGAAGGACGTGGTGGGAAGAAAGCAGCCCTAGCCTCTGTCCGGTCGATCATTCCGCTGGCATCTTGCATTCACGCCTCCGTTTGACTGCCGCTCGGGAATGTAGTTGTAGATACGTGAGTCTTAGTGGGTCGTTGGCTCCACCTCTTATCTCCTTCTACGACATGCTGTAGTCGTCGCCATATTCAATATGTCACTTAGTCATATCTGCCTCGCAGCGGGTCAGCACCCCCGAAAGAAAGGGAGGGAGGACTTCATTCAGTGACTCTGCGATCGCCCTCTGAACGATCAAAATAAGGTAGATCTTGAAGATAAGTTTTGTACTCGATTAATTTCTCAGTCCCTCTAGTCGGGTGGGCGCCGGCCGGCCGGATCCCCCTGAAAACCGTACGTGCGGGTCTCCCCGCATGTGGCTCACGCCATTTGAGGTGGCCTAGCCCAGCATTCATTCGCTAATCCTGTAGTGAAATTGAGACCGCTCGACCAGCAAGAGGATGCGCGTTAGCTTTCGCGCTAGTTGCTCAATCCCTTGCTTGTTCGGAAGCTAATTCGCGTGTAGGCAGCGCTGTCTGTCTACCGTTGACTGTATCTATTCATTGATACATTGGCTCGCTCCCCCCTCTTTTTCCAAGAATGAATGAGCTGCTCGGACCTTCCATTTCCGTCAAATGACCCGGCTTCCCCTGGCTCTTCCACCGTCCGGGCTCCCTTTCCTCCCTATGCTCCCCCGGCGCAGGCCCACCACGCTTCGCGCCTGTGGCGTTTTCGCCAGACGGTCTTTGCCAGTAGTGCCATCCTCCCCGCAGGCTGTCTGTATGGGTGGGTTGTCCCTTGCTGCTACGTTCTGTTAGGCGCTATGAATTACAGGAAATTAAGTGGTTGACTTGGACAGCAGGCGGGTTACACGTTCCACTGTGCCGAGATGTGAGGTGCAGGTGGTGATGATCACCCCGGGGTATGCGCTAGCGCCCTTGACGGGCACTCCAGGACCCGCCTACGCTCGTGAAAACCCAGGTCGGTCCTCCGACCAGATGTGTGGATAACGAGGCCACCTTCACAACCTTCTCCCTTCTATCTTTATCCAAAGTCAGGTAGAGCGGTTCGCTTGAGTTGCTCAACCGTCCCTTTGCTCGGTGCTCATGACGCGCTACTCCACCGTGCTAGCGGCATAGGAGCCTACTCAGCGTCAGCGGCTTCGTGCCGCACTGGAGTGATCCAATATGTGGTTCCGCACGTTCCACCACTTCTCCGTTCATTTCCAATACTGATCGTGAAACACCATGAGCAGCAGGATGTTGAGGTCCGGAATTCGAAGTGAAATTCTTGATTTGCCCGTTCCTCATGGGAAAGAAATAAGAAATAAATAAGAAAGAGATTATTCCCCTAGAGCTTGTCCAGTACCACCTGTACTCAAAATGCATCTCCGCGCGTCTACCTGGCGCTTTTATTAGCCGCCTTGCATGCAAGTGAAGCGCTATTGGCGGCAATTAATAGCTCACTGAGCGATGATTGATGCAGTCAGTCAGTGCCCTCGATTATTCTTGATAGAAGGATCATGGCGCCCCGGAAGCATTCCATCCAGCAGCAGCATCCCCTTCAACCACGCGAGGACAAAACTGATGTTAGCTACATTCGAGCGTTCACCGCACAGAGGCGATCTCGAACACTACCTATGATAATAAATCCAAAGGAAAGGTCGATAAAATGATTCAATCTGACTTTATCGGTATTCTGGATTGAGTAAAAAAGTGATATATGAAGTGAAAGGCCTTGCCAAAACCGTCATGGCCCTATTATGTATAGGCCGTACTAAGCCAATAGCGAATAACAAACTCTTTCCTGCTCCCTCGACCTTAATTCACTCCCATCCTGCCAAGCCTCAGCTGCCAGCGCATTGTATCTAAGCACACTGTGGAAAATTGATACAAGTAGCTAAAGATCTCGCATCCGACATCTCCGGCCGAACGGTTAGGCAACACTAGGGCGCCTGGGTCAAAATTCTGTTTACCAAACAAGATGTCGAGAGGCGAACTCTGTAATTCCCCTCCTGCAAAAGTGATAGCGGCTGTAGCATCCGTGTGGAAGAGGGTAAGCTTTCGGCAACACCTTTTTCAGATTGGAAAGGATGAATACTTGTGTCGGGTCCTGCAGACTAGGATAGCCTCAGATCTAAACCTAAATGTGCCAGGGGTTGATCATAGAAGCCAGGGCAATAAGTATTCAGGAATTTGAGCGCTTATGTAGCTAATAACTCTGCCACCTGAATACTTGATTCATTAAGGTCGTCACCCTATACCCGGAAGTCTCTATCGTTTTCTTTGTCTGTTAAGCTTCACAGGGTTAGGACTCCCTAAATCAAACAACAATCGCTGTTTATCAACCACTCACGGCGACACCGAGATCTTCGACTTAGCTCCCTCCCACAGGTCATCCCCCCGGGGCGGAAGATAACGAAAGGGAGACAAAAAGTCCTAACTAAATCAACACACAATAACCTAAACCTTCTACCCATTCCATCCATCATATCTGTCGAGTCGAGGAGATTCGTTCTTATCTATAGATAAGGCAAGAGAGAACTTATGCCCTCGCGGATGGAGAGGGATTCGAACCCCCGGTATTCCTATCAATACTTCGGTTTTCAAGACCGACTCTTTCAACCGCTCAGACATCCATCCCTGCGCTCGCCCGTCCTATCTATCTGCGCGCTGGCAGGTAGGGGCAACTCTATGTGATTCGCTACGCTTACTTGCGCCCCACCCCGTAAGCTGACTCTATTGCCTAGCACACTTTTCCGGTAGTACGAATCGCTACGCTTCGCTTCTTTCTATATGATAATATGCACCGTCGGTTGCAGCGCTCCCTGCGGGTAATAGCAAGAGAGTGAAGAACGAACGATCCTCAAAACTAAAAAGTCAGCAGTGAATGAGTCCGACTCGAGTTTGTGAGTCAAAGGCGTGGCAAGAGAGCGAGTTCGACTCGCGAACGATCCGCAAGTGAAGGACCGATCCTTTAACGCCAGTACTGTTGCGAGACTGGTACTTGGCGGCTCACGAGCAACATATAGACTAAGGTTGCCCATCACTCCCTCGCTCCTTTTTGAAGGCCCACCGCTCCCCCTTTCTTTAAGTATCTATCCCGGCTTGCATTTTGGGGCGAGTACTACAGTTCCTCCATAATCACACAGAACGCCCAGCTTCGCAGAGCTGCTCTCTCCCCAGTCCACAGCAAGGTGTGGAATCTGGATCTGCTGTGCGTTCTTACTCTTTCTCAGGTACCTGATAAAATAGAGTTGGCTGACTATAACATGGAAGGCCCCAAGCGTCGTCTTGAAAATTATGTGGAAGAGTTCCGGCTTGCTTGCATTAGGATCCAAGAAACCATCAATATATGAAGCATATGGCTCCTCTTTGAGTTCTATTTTCTTGGGGATGTTCGTGGGATTATCGCACGATATGAGCATGCGAATTTCTTCGAATCTACCATTGGAGAGAAAATAAGGGGTTATGTGGATGGGGGTAGCCCCGGCTATTAGATGCCAGATTTCGTCTGGGTTCCAGGTGTGACTTGACTTGTATCCGGTAGGTCAAGGAAGGGGGATTTGGAGATTCTGGAAAGAATGTTTTGGCTTCTTCCTATTACGCTTCAACACAAAAGAAGATTGTTAAAAGGTGCTGGAAGGAGGATATATAACCTCGGAATGGCCAAGGTTTAATGATTTCATGTAATTCTTCCGCTTACAGGTTTTTAATCGGTCTGTATCTTTGGCAAGCCTCACATCCTCGGGCGTATTTTTTGCAATCTTTTTCCATGTTTGGCCAATAAAACCCATATCTGTGTATCAGCCATCTCATTCTTCTGCCCGCTTGATGTGCTCCAGCGATTCTTTCATGGACCTCAGCCATTACCAATAAAGCCCCCCTTTACCTTCTCTTTCTATTCTATAAAAAGGCGAACATCTAATCTAGACCCGGTCGCCTTTCTATGAAGGCGAGCAAACCAGCCCCCTTGTGGAAATTTGGATATTAAGGAAGCCGTATTTCGCAATAGCAGCTCCGAGAAGCTGGGCTTAGGGTGCGCCTCCTGCGATCGTTTCAGTGACTCAATTGGCTGGCTTCCCTCAGCTCAGACTGGTGTCGCCACCTCTCCCAGGACCGGAATGATTATCCCTGCCCGATGGGTCTACATTCATCCCTGAATGTCGTCGGGTACTCTTCACTTCCCCGCCATTCTTGTAACCGTCACCTGTAATCCGCGCAGGTGTGTCCGCACCCCCTGGAGTGGACGAGAAAGAAAGGATTTTTTCTCGGAGCAACCCCCCTGGTTCCAGACCCAGGAGTTCACTTTCCCGTATGAGCATTCGATACATATATAAGTCAGTGGAAGAGTCAAAGGGTCACCACTACTGAGGATCTCCCCCCTTATCTTAGAAGGGTCGTCTGAGGGTTCGCCGCGGTTCATTGCTGTGCTTACACACTAGGCTACCCTTCTCCGAAAGCTCCGCGGGACCACCTATCACTAGTCTTCGGCCGGAGGGGTTTATTGCACAAAAAGGCCGGGACGCAGGCTCCCGCAGAGGAAAGCCCAACGAATGTCAGATGCAAAGCCCCGCACCTCATTAAGATCATATTGGCATACTCTCCCAAAAAAAAAGAGCAGACCCCATTGAAGACGGGAGTGAGGTACAACAAGGCCATTTCCGTCCACCTTCTCACGGAGCCGTACGTGGACGTTACCGCTCATACAGCTCCCAGCCAGCAAGCAGTTAGCTTTCCTCTAGAAGTCATGGAAGTGTGGATAAATCGACATCAAACTCTAGTCGACAGAAGGTTTTTCTTTTTTTCCCGCTCGCAGTAGTAGTCCCAATATTCCAATACTACAGCGTTAGCAGCGTTTTGTCTCGATGAAAAATCTTCTGGTGACCCCATGAGGATTTCTTCTCTATCCTTTGGACTTGAACGATCCAATTTCGAATCTTGTTGGAGATTCTTTATCTGGCTTTGACGTATGGGGCCCTTTCCCCACTGTTTGAGAAAAGTTTTGCATCTTTCCTTTACATCCGAACAGGACGGGCCACTAGTCCCTGATCTGGACGCTGCACCTGGAACTCCTTCTACCTGTGGTTGTGGGGTTGGCGCCTCCTGAGCTGCTTGAGCAGCACCCACAAGGGGGTGGGAAGGAATAAGACTACATAAGAGAATACTCTCTTTTTACTTTATTGACTGGTGTCCCGCGGACCTCTCTCTTTAGGCGCTTGGTTTAGTTCGTTTATAGCGAGAAAGCCCATGCGAGTCAATTAAGTAAGCTGGAAGGCACTTTTTAAAAAGCCTGGAACTTGATCCAATCTCTAACCAATTGCGGCTTGTTAGAGCACCTAAGCAACGATGCGAATAATCGCTTGCCTAATTAAGTAGGGTTTTCATTTGATTTCTATATGATAATATGCAGTAGCCATCCATCCTGGAAAGGAACAACCATAAGTGATTAGAGCGATGCTCCTTTTTTTGCAAAGAGTTGAGTTCTTCCTCTTTCGCGGCAGTCAAAGCTCTATTCCCTCTCATTCCTCCCGCATTCTCTCCTTTCATCGGTTTGTTTTTTTTACTTCGCTTCGCGATTAGAGTTGTACGCATCATGCATGGGAATCCTTCCGTCCTTGATGTTAACGCTCTCGTGCGTAGGTCCCGGGTCAAAGGCATCTCGAAGGAAGCTGCTCCGCATATGCGATCACCTCCATGTACCTACAGATGAGGGCTCCAACGCCTACTGTACAATCATGTGGGAAGTGCATCCTGCACACCAGAAAGTCAGTGGCGTACGCCACACCCCCTCCCCCTGTACCTACTACACCCATTGAAACGTTTATTGTCTGACAATCTCCGACGCGACGCGCAACGCCCCATGCAAATCCCTATGTCGGTCGATCGATGCGCACAGAAGGAGAGCTTGTCCATAACGAAAACGCGTATGTTAAGTCGGTCAATCGATTCAACTATTTCTGTATAGGGGCAGCCAGGCCGTATTAGCAAGTGTGACTCTTAAAGACCCAGCACGTCTTTCTTTCCTGGCAACAGAAGATGCACAAAGTGGTTTCAGTAGCACTACCGAGTTCGCATCAGCGATTTTCTCACCAAACAAGCAACGGATTGAGCAACTAGCGCGAAAGCTAACGCGCATCCTCTTGCTTGGAATCAATGGGTTTTGTCAATGAATTAATCTAATCTACCGGCATCGGAGGGAGAAGCGGAGTCGGGAGCTGGAGGAAATAACACTTTTTGATGGACGGGAGTGGGAGGGAGTCAATTACAGAAAGAGTAGAGACGGATATGGGGACTGTAGCTCCGACCATGTCAACTATGATGCTCTCGCTGCTGCCAGTCCTTTCACCAGTGAATGCTGTCATGCGCTACTTCCCGAACCTCCGTGTCTAGGTCCTGCCGAAAAAGACTGCAAATGATTTACCATCCATCCCACTCATATAGGTACGTTATCGGATTTAGCGGATCGGGAAATGGATCGAACCGCGCGAAATGGTCGCCTCGGAATACAGGGCGCAACGGAACCAAGGTTCTTTGTTGGCGTGTTGCGTAACAAGGGCAAGAGGGGGTGGAAGCGTTCGCCGACTTTGATAGGCAACGCATTGCAAGCAAATAGAGCAGAGAGCTGACCCTTAGTTTCTATTAGAGTCGCAAGCTTGTTGTAGTCGGTCCTAAAGGGAAAACCTTGCAGCTTACTTGCTATATCCCCGCGTCCTTGCACGGCTCGTTTTCTTCGAGCCCTGCTTCTCCCTTCCCCCTCTCCCCAGGAACCGACCGTTTGGAGTATAGCCAAGTGGTAAGGCATCGGTTTTTGGTACCGGCATGCAAAGGTTCGAATCCTTTTACTCCAGAGCATACTTACTTATTCTAGTTCTAGAAAAAAAAAGAAAGTCTCATCCCATAAATGAAAGTAGATTTACATTCTTATTCTATTTCTAGGGGGAATGTTGAGGCAAACTTACGATGCTGACAAGCTGGTTAGGTGCCGAGTTGGATTAGACATCGCAGGTTTCAGTTTAAGAATTGGGAAGAGGTTAAGAACCTAGTGGAATCCACTGCGAGGGGAAGATTAGGGTAGATGAGTACCGAGCGGAAGAAGAAACCTATCACGGCGAATTCCGTGGTTCAAGATGTGGTTTCCTGTGCGTACCTTGAGCTGCTGGAGGAAGAGGATGGATGGGATGCCTGTAGAGAAGTGCGGTCAGAAACCAAACCCATTGACTTCTTATTGTTCTTTCGGGTGAAGTCAGATTCGTAAAACAAGGCAGCAGATAAGCTATGGCGATACATAACTCTCCTCAGTTTAGAAGACGGTATCTTTGTCCCCTTAAACATAAAGGAAGAGAAGGGCGAAGCATATACCAGTGTTTTGCCAACGGCACGAAGCGAATCTTGCAAGCCAGCCTAGCCCTACGCCTAGATTGATATTCACAAGAACTACTACGTACGGTATTCACAAGAGCAATAAGTTGAGAGGAGGAGCAATAAAACTGGACGAAAGCAGTGGGAAGAAAGCGATGCCCGAGCAATGGTAGTACGAAAAGCTCGACTCCTTTGGATTCCGGATTATAAGTAGCTCCGGCTGCGGCTAGAAGGCAGTTATCATAATTTGAGGATGATGGATCAAGCTAGATCGTATTATAAAGGAACGAGGCCCATCTATAGTAGGTGGGTCCCAGCTCTTTTTTCACGAGGGTCAGTGCGGCTTTAAAGCTCCTAAGTAGTCCACTATACAATAAAAGAATCGAAGCCAGAGGAAACAAGTGAAGGTGGATCAGCGATTCCTGCTCAGGTGGTTCCAAAACTAGAAACTATTCCTCTACTCGCTATGCGAAAAAAACCTGAGAAAATAAGTATAGTCTAGATCGTACTCATGAAACTCATATAAGAACAAGGTATTGAAATTCATCTTTACAGATCGGAGGAAGAGTAGGTTATTCAGCCCGAGACTCGAGATGATCGATCTTGAAATGAGAAGAGAAGGACCCACCCAATAAAGAAACTATTCCAATGACTTTGTTCGCTTCCCCTGAGGCAACGGCTTCGGCACACAGACCTGGCTTATGAGCAGGATTTCTCAGCCAAGTGCGTATGGTTGCTACCTGTATTCTGATAGGCCACTTAATGACACTGGCTCCCAGTTATTTACTTATGAAGAATGGCTTCTCGATGGAAGAGAAACAATAATAGGAAAATAGGAAGCTGCAATCAGAACCGGCTAACTAGACAAAAGGAGAGAGATTGGCTCAGTTCAGTAGGAGGAATTTCTACCGATTATTGAGTGGTTTGTTTCCTTTCCCCTGAAAGGTAAAATGGTTTATTTGCACCTGTAGTGGGACACCTCTCCCAGCTCCCAGCCAGGGTTCAAGCAGGAAACTATGTTAAGGAGCTGATCCGAATACAGATACAAGGCCCCCACTCATCACAACGAACGGTGAGCTTTCCCACTAGCCTTCACAGGAGCAGCACAATCATGGCCAAAAACAAAAAAAAAGATATCGTAGTACGAGAAAACCAATGGCATTTATCTATTCTAAGTAGTTTCTTCTTTTCTTTTTAGAGGACCTGGCCAACTCTAATTCCAATGCTGCAATCCTATTGGTTTACTGAATGAGGGTGGGTAGACCGAAACGCTGAAGTGTTGTTATTTACTTCCTTCTATAACATAGATTGTCCACTCTTATGCCCCATGCATAAAAATGGCTTGTGCTTTAGAATAAAAGAATCGAAAAAAAGTAGGTGGATCGGGATCGCTATTACGAGTATTCGAGTTCTTGTTTTCCTTTCCTTGGAAAGGGAATTATTTCATGAGAAGTGCACCGGTAGAAATGTGACTAAATATGATCTTGATCCATAGCTCGTCCACTTTCTTGATAAACGACTCGATGCATTTTCTCTTCCTTGCCGCTGAGACTGAGACATATCAAAAAGATCTATTACTAAAAGGAGATTGGGATCATCCTGTGGTTACCGGATGATGGGAATAACTAAGCAGAAATTAGGAAATGAGCACGAAATGTCTATAAATGAATTTTCTCATTATTTGTTATTTCCGGGTCTTTTCGTTGCATTCACTTACAACAAGAAACAACCACCAGCGTTTGGTGCAGCACCTGCATTTTGGTGCATTCTTCTTTCTTTCCTTGGTCTTTCGTTCCGTCATATTCCAAATAACTTATCTAATTACAACGTATTAACCGCTAATGCACCTTTTTTTTATCAAATCTCAGGGACATGGTCTAATCATGAGGGTAGTATTTTATCATGGTGTTGGATCCCAAGTTTTTATGGATTCCTTTTTTGTTACCGGGGTCGACCCCAAAGCCATAATGTCTCAAAACGCAGAGGCTATAGAGAAACTTTGATTTTTTCCTTTGTCTCGAACTTCGTGAAGAACTCCATTCTATCTCTCCAACAAAAAAGTGGAGCTGCGCCCCAGTTGTACACTCCCTTCGTTCGGAGAACCCTTGTTGATTCTGAACTTCGTTCGCAAAGTAAGCGTCCTTTTAACGGGCCAGCCCTTTTTAATGCGCCGCTTTACCCAGTTTTGAAAATGAGCTTTGCTCTTCTGGGCGCTGAGCGCTCCCGTGGTTCGCGAGAAGGAAAAAGGACTAATCTTTTGTTACATCTGGCACGAGATGAAAAAGAGAGAGCTTCGTCTATCGATGAACAGCAGATTGACGGAGCTCTTGGCATTGCTTTGTTTTTCTCTCCTTTCCTATCAGCGAGTTCCGATCCTTTTGTTCGAAATTTCTTCGTTCGTACCGAACCGCTTGCAGAATCAAATCCTGTTCCACAAGATCCTATATCAGCTATACATCCTCCTTGCATTTATGCCGGAGACGTCGCCAGTGCTATGGGCTTTGGGTTATGTAGATCAAAAATGATGAATGGGATTGTGGCACTCCACTCGCCGCCAATGCGGAAGGATGCCGCCGAAAAGAATGGAACGCTGCTTCGCTCTGCTGGATGCGTCGCCCATATAAGAAGCTCGCTCTTTACCCGATCATTCAAACATTTTGTGGGCGGCGCGCCTGCTCTATTGTTGCGTAGCAATAGAAGCCTGCTCATGCTGCTTCGGCGGCGCTTTTTCGCCTTCTCTTCGCTCTGGACAGGAGCGCTAATGGACACGGGGAGGGAGCAGGCGAAGCGTGTTGTCGTTCGTAATGGAAAGAAAGACACCACTACTTCGCCTCTTTGTTGGACCGCCGGCGCGAACACAGTGGTCTCTGACCAGGACCAGGAACCAATTCGAATTTGGATCTTGACATGTTGGTTGTTTTTAACCGTAGGCATCTCGCCAGGAAGTTGGTGGGCTCATCATGAATTAGGTCGGGGTGGCTGGTGGTTTCGGGATCCCGTAGAAAATGCGTCTTTTATGCCTCGGGTATTAGCCACAGCTCTTATTCATTCAGTAATTCTACCCCTTCTTCATTATTGGACCTCGCTTCTGAATATTTTGACTCTTCCATGCTGTGTCTCAGGAACCTTTTCAATACGGTCCGGATTGCTAGCTCCCGTTCATAGTTCTGCTACAGACGATACACGAGGAAGATTTTTATGGCGGTTCTTCCTTCTAATTACAGGCATATCTATGACTCTTTTTTACCAGATGAAGCAGGAGGCATCGGTCCGTAGAACCTATAAAAAAGAGATGGTTGTGGCGCGAAGTACTCTTGTGCACCTACGTCACTCGGCTCGCGCGTTATGTTATGGAAGAATTTCGCTTCTTGCTGGGCTGGTTATTCAGAGCCAGCAACTGGCTGCCGGATTTCGTCCCGTTCGTAGCGCTTCGGAAGTCACTCTGGCGTGGCGCTGCTGGATACTTCTGATCAATAGGAATAGGACGAAAAAAAGCTTATGATGAGCATCTATTGGAGTCGATCATTTCCAAGATCTAATTCTAGTTTCTTATTATGTAGTGGAAACGCCTTACAATCTTCAGTTTTACGCTTACGCTTAAGGGAAGAAATGTTCTTGGTGGATGCAGGCCTTGGTACCCCAAAAATTTGTATGCAAGATGAGCTTACAGGACTGCCAATCAAGCGAGCCACCAGGTTTGAGAATAAGGTGGGATCCAAGAATGTAGTGGCTGGTGAATCACTGATCAAAAAGCGGATTTTTGAGAGATTCTTCATCGATCTAGTGGCCGGTGAATCACTGATCAAAGAGCGAGCAGCCGCCAGGTTTAATGATTTTGTGGGATCCCTGGATGTAGCGGCTGGCGAACCGCTTCTTCTTCCACAAAGATTCAGACAAAACCAAGCTTGGATAGAACTGAAGAAGATTTGGCGAACGAAGAAAAAGGTAAAAGGGTTTCAAATTAATAAAATAGAAGGAGGTTATTCAGTAGCCATCGCAGGTTTCATTACTTTTCTTCCATTCAAATTCAAAAAAGCTAAAAAAAAAGGATAGTGAATGCTCGATTCACCATTGATAGCTTTATCCCTAAAAGGAAGGATATTGTGATAATAGCGGCAGATTCAAACAAGAACTTAATGAAAAAAAAGACAAGATAGCAAAAATTCTGAATAATCCGAAGCCCACCTTAATCCATTTTGTTGAGGATCTTGCACTTATTCCGGCCCTATATTTACATAGCCAAGAAAGGCTCTGGTGATCATGCATGACTGCGGAGCGCCTATCGCCCTGGCACGGCACTCTAAAATGCATGTTGGGTTGGGCCAGCGGGAAGTCCAGCTTTGGGACGTTGCCCCTCCCTCGGATGAAAATAGATCTCGTGGAGACGGGCTTGACAAAAGTCAGTTAGCAAGCGGGTGTTCCATAAAAAAAAGAAACTAGGATTCTTCCGAACTCAACTCCGTGGCCAAAACCATCTTCTCACTCTGACCCCCACATATCAGATCCCAGATGCCACCCAACGATGATGGGACTTTCGCGCAGGGAATTTTCATTCGATAAATACTCCCCCTCTTGCAGCGAGAGCCCACTCCTACCTAAGGAAGGGGCTTGTAGATCTATATTTGGATTAAGGGGCGGTATGGATGGAAGAGCGCTTCTATTGGTAGGCAGTCGCTGGCCGAGGAGGCTGCTCTCTCTATCTAGAATGAAAAGAGGAGAGAAGTAGCACGCACTGGAGTGGGAGTGGTTCCAGTGCTGAAATCGCCCTTTCTCTTATTCGTACTAAGGGGGAGGAGGGCTTATCTTAATATTCCATCTTGTTTGTTAGCTGACAACTCCATCCATCTTGCTTGTGCTCATTCTATCACAAAAGATATTTTTTACTTTTGCCATATGGTGATCATACTTTTTTCATACAATTGGAAAGTCTACCGAGGGGGACAAAAACACGGTGTTTCCTACTTTTGTCACTTTGAAAAAAGTCTTTATTAGGGAAATCGATGAGTAGGCGCGCAGCGACGGGGTTTCCTACTTTTAGTATTCTACCATATGCCTCGTTTTTTACTTCGACTATTGGTTTTTAAGGCTGTGAATTAGCAATGAATCCTGACAACTTCAACTCTTAGTTATACACCCACCTCTACTACATAGTAGATAGTAAAAGTGTCAGCTGCTTGTACCAGTCATTTATGTGTCGGAATTGTACTCAATTGTCCAAGAAGACTGCACGAGACACCAAAACACATCAATGTTGTTTTTCATGTACTGCCTCTCGATTGCTGTCTCCACATTTCTTCGCCAAAAGGCTTTAATTCTTCCCATCGTACACTACATCCGATGCTTTAAGTTCAACTGGAAATGAAGAAGTATACCTCATGATGGGTTGACCTGCCTGTCGACTACAAGAGAGACAAGCTCACTCGAGAGATCTTTCCTTTCGATCACCATTGGAGAAAATAAGACTCCATTGGTGCGGATGGGAAGCAAGTGTGAAGCTCCTCAGAGTTTTTGGGTTCCTGTCTTCATGTACCGAAAGGACAAAGCTGGACGATAGGAGCAATACGGGAGAAAGTAGCGCTTTTGCTATAGGTTGGCTTAAAATGTTAGCAGATCGGCATGAACGGCTTTCTGCTTAATAGGCTAGGGATCGTCCGCATAACTTAATAGGTAAGCAGAAGGGGAAATCTCCCCACTTTGAATATATAATACAATATTTAGATCGTGTAAAAGATCATAAATCTGATGATGATAAGAAGATCGAAGATGATAATAAGAAGATAGAATCTCATGAGACAAACAAGACTCAAGCTGTTAAGGAAGATAAGAATCCAGATAAAATGAATAAGGCAGTTCATAGGAAGAAGAATAAGAAGGGATAAGAGCAGTTAAGAACAACCATAGCGGGGGATGGTGGTGGGGTAAGAGCAGTTAGGAAGCATAGCGGGTAAAGGTTGAGAGAGAAAAAAGCTGATCTCAGTGAAACAGGTAAGAATACTCCCTACGTCTTGACAACAGGGTAGAGTGAGAAAAGAGCTGTTGCTCTTGCGGTTACTGTGCCAGTGGCAGGGATGCATTCCTCACTACGAGATTGAATATGTTTTCCCAGCCTCCCACCAGTAGGCGAATCCCTCCAACCAATGACTACTCAACCTTTATCACAATCTCAACTGCTTTCCACAGAAAGTATTACCTGAGGTTGAACATTTTGGAACATTTATCCCTTCAACCTGATTGCCTTAAACATTCATAGCTAACAGTTGACATCGTCTTTCCTTAATCAAAGAAGTAAACTATTTAACGGTTTGAGTTTGTCAGCTCGCATGAAAGGGAGTATCTTTTGATATATGGGTGGAGTAAATCATACTATATGAAAATTGGCGCATCGTATGCCAGTTACGCCAACCATGGCTTTCGAGGTATCCGCTATCAGCTTTAAAAGAAGGTAGTGAGTTTGCAAGGTAGTAATAAGGCGCGCTGCGGTTGCCGTGGTCGATAAGTCAGTGGTTTCTTTCGTATTAGCCAACTAGACAGCTAGAAGAACGAAAGATTGGTTGGAGTTTCCATCCTTTAAGTAGTCGTTTCGTACCATGCTCAAGGAAGTTTGTAAGTAAGCCATAAGAAGAAAAGGCATAAATCCCGGGCATAAGAATTCCGGCTCGTTTCACTCCTTGTAGCAAGTGCTGCTGCCGGTTATAGAGTTTTACTTCATAAGTTAAGATTGCACAAGTGACCTATCATATAAGTAGTTTGAATCCCAGATAGAAGGCGCGTAGCGATAAATAGACAGGTAAAGATGGTTGTTAGATTGCTCACAAACAACAAAGTCAAGAGATTTCATCAATGGCTATGATACAGAGACAAGTCAATTTAAAACTTTGCAATGGTTCCTGGAACTAAATTCCAGTTTTTTCTAATTACCCAATACCTGGGATTAGAATCAAGTTCATCCTCAATTCAGCAATCATTTTGAAATCGGTCCAAACGTTGGCCGCATCTCTTTCATCTTTTAGCTTGAATTCCTCTCTCGCTCTGGGTGACGTTTGAGGATGTAGTCAAAGTGCATTTCTGGGCTTAGGAGAATCCTATTTTGCCCTAGAAAGAGTGCATCTTGTTCGCTTTCCGTTTCACTGTAGATGGTTTCCACGCTCAGTAACATCTTACCTATTTCACTAAAGCACCCGTTGGTGGAACTCTGTATGCCGGTATTTATTCCTATAAAAAGGCAAACTGTGTCTCCGGTAGGGTTCTTCCTTTCCTCAACCCATCTTCTTCACCCCGACTTGCTTCTTTCTGCTCTTTTCATGAAAATAAGAAAACCTGTTCCCTATGTGCCTGGAATTTCTCAAGATTGAAAGGGGGAGCATTACGCAACGAAAGCCTTATTTGCAAGGAAATCAGAAAAAGTAGCAGTTTATGTACCAGTAGCAGAAAGCTATCGATGTGCAGTTACACGAAGCAGGCCAGGCCTTAACTAAAGTATTTTTTTCCAACGTCGTGTGTCACGAAAGAGTAGAAGGAAGTTTAATAACCGGGGTAGAGAATACGCCGACTTTATTTCCTGCTTTACTTCTCGCTATGCCCCTTAGCCATCTCTTTTAGTTAGCATCCTAGAAAACACTTATTTTCCTTAGGCCGAGAGAAGTATGCGGAAGTCAGACATTTTCTTTTTCTGATTTTATTTTTATTGCATTTAGTGGATATGTTACTTTACTCTGCTTAAGGCATGGAATTTTGCAATTTGCATTTTATAGGTGAAGTCAGTTTAACAACAGCTCTGCAACAGAAAACAAATGATCAATAATTCAGGTTTGGCTTTCTTTTTCATTCACCCGACTTATAGACAAGGGCTGGTCTATTAACACTAATAATTCTATATGCATAGCTTTCACATAGATAAAGAAAATAGCCATATACGATAATACTGGCGACACACGTTTGAAGTTCGATAGGATTATGGTGGTAAAAAACCCAGAGCCTTACAGCTAGTAGCCCGATACCGAAAGGTAAGTGCTTCAACCCAAGAGCGTGCTAAAATTACCTCTGAGATGCGTTACTAATAGCTAGGAAAGCGATAATATGTGCGTTTGGCCATAGAAAAATACCTTATCAACTCTGACTTAACGCTACTGCTTTCACAAGTCTACGGGTCGGGTACGACTTTTAAATATCCTGGAAAAACAGACATGAACTCGGTATGAATATAGAATACGGCTAACGAGAAAAGTCCCTCTTGCGCCGGCCGGTAGTCTTTTTAGCAGCTGAGATAGAGAGAGAGTGCCCAACAAGTCCTCTATGGATTTTGAGCACTTATTTTCTCGTAGATCACCTACTCCATCTACTCTCAATACATTGATTAATCAATCCACTCATGATGATATCAATGCAAGTAATCCTCCTTTACTACAGTCTCATTGCCCTCTTCAACAATATCATTCTGATATAAAAACAAAAGAAGAGACATTCGCGGATAGCTCTTCGAAGAAATCCGATTCTGTTGATATCTCTTAAAGGAGATTTCTTGCAGTTCTCTCTCTTGAAATGCCATGCATAGAGAAGACTGGGCCCAAAGCATTGTAGGTGAGCAGATCAGCAAAGAATCTCTTGAATATCAGAAGCAATAGAGATGGTTCTTTTGGGTCTGAAAATGTTCAAACTTATACTCTCAAGGTAATGAAATTCTTATGATTTTGATCCTTTAATAAATTGCTTACTGAAACTGAAATCGACCAATCTGCTTTGTTATCAGATAAGGAACATATTTTGAGCGAGCCCCTACTAATAATCGAAAGGACTGAGGCAACTTACTTGTCCCTTTCTAGTAGGATTTGTTGTCTTCGTAGAAAAGTAAAATAAAGGCGCGCAGCGGAAGCCCCAAGTATATAAGCTGGGAAAGTTGCATATATATATATAATATGAAGTAAGGGCTTGTCAATCAATTTCCCTTCATAGCCTTCCAAAATGAGTTGTTTTGTTGAGGGCAAATTGCTTAAAAATAGAATTTCGGAATAAACAAGGATCAAGTTTGATCATGTGGCTGTACTGTGCTTATCGTTAAGCTTTGAGAGGTCAGTTAGTAGTTCCTGGCAAGAAAAGCAATCTACTTCTTTCTACATTCCCCCTTTGCTACGGGAACGAACGAATAGTTAGCTCTGTTTGGACAGCAGGAACGAAACAACTAGTTGGATAGTGCTAGTCTTTTCCAGCTATCTATTTCTTTCTTTCAACGTGGACAACCAGGAATGCCTAGCTCACTTACTTCTTTGTGGCTTTCGCCTAGCTCTCCTTTCTTCCATATGGGCTACCTACTTATGGACTAGTAGTTTTTAGGCTAAGTGAACGGGTAGCTACTGGTTGATAAGGAATTAGTTCCAGCTATCGTAGAAAGAATGGGGCAGTAAATTTATATTAAAGCATGGGAAAGTACATAGGTATAATGCATGGGCCCTTACGACATATATGAGCAGTGCTCTCAAGAATACAGTACTACCAGTCTTGTCCAGTAACGAAGAGTAGGAAAGTGCTAGAATGACTAGTATCCCTATTGCTTCCGAATACCGGTTTGTACAGTTGGAACTGAAGGAATAGTAGAGCAGTTTTTACAGCCGAGTCCTGCTATCGTAGCCAGGTGTCCTTCCTCCTACCTACTACTTATTATCCAAATGGAATGGAATGCAAAGACAGCTACTTATTAAGGAACGAATGCCATTTTCCTTATCTACTTCTCTACTTAACTTATCTCTCCGTGGAATAGGAGAGCTATGCTTGTAAAGTTTTTCTAGTTAGCTGCACCCAAGCTAGCTACTTTCAATTTGACTTCATTTTTCAATTATACATGAAACTCACATTTTAGCAAATCTATCTCCTTTACATCTTTTTGTCACAAGATATCATATAGTCTAGAATTCAACCTCAACCCCTTGCAGAACAGACTTCATCTTTCGCCACACCCCAACCAAAAGAGAAACTCTCATCCTCAATTCATTCCTCTGGGTACAATGAAGAAATAACTCCAGGCCCCATTGTATTGTTTTCAGGGACCCATTTTCCAGTACAAGAAAACAACCACTCACGACTGAGGCTCCTGAAGAGGAGAGCAAAGCGCCAATGGCGTGCGAAGCGCATGCGGAAGGGGCACGGAGAAATAAAGAAGTGTCTCGTATTCAGCAGCTCGCCTAAGTCCTAACCTTAGTGGAAAGAGTAAGATAAGAAAGCTTAAGCGTGGTAGCCCACCAAATATGAGAAGTGATGTTTTGACGGGAAATGCACTACTAGTTAGTAAAGAAAAAGGAAAAGGTAAATTCAGTAGGACAGACTCTGAAGCAGCAGGTCAGCACAATCAAGCACGAGGTGCACTACCAGCTTGAGACCACCCGCCACACCCACACCTGTCGCCAAGTTGCACTCTTCTTTCTCGCGTCAGTTATGGACCTATTAGAGTCAAACTTTCTCTATTGTGAGGAATGATCTCATGCATTCAGCATAGAATTTCACACTTCTAATAGCTAAGTGAAATGCTCTTATATGATGCTAGTGAGGATGATTCGATGCATGGCTTGGTTATCTCCTTTATCAAGTTATCGCTTTCAACACGTTTCTTCAATGGCTCTTTATTAGCTCGCTAGTGACTCAGCTGCTTCAAGCCGGCGCAAGCGGATTTCATTTGATCATAT